>CAUYSK010027365.1:0-14247 GCA_963575035.1 Avahi laniger | reverse complement strand
TACAAAACTGACAATGCCGTGTTGCATTTGCACTAATACAGTAAATAATACTTATAACTTGTTGCAAAGTATTACTTAAAATAGTAGCTTTAGCACAGAGATTTTGCTGATGCAAGATACAATGAAAAGAAATGAGAGCATTTGGATCTGTTAATATTTTTTTTATCTATACAATAATCCTTTCATGTTTTCCCATCACGGAAGGTGCACTGTGTGTATATCCAATCACTAAATTTACCAAATTCAGTCCAGCTTCACATTTATCTTGAACGTTGTTAAAGATATCTATTCCCCATGTTCTGTTCGCAAGAGTGCCTAAAGTGAGTAACTCTTTGTAGCAAAGAAAATTTTCTGTTATGACCTGAATGAAATATAAAGCCTGCACCAAGTCAGTAGTATAAGTTGATTCATCCAAAGCAATTGAATAATATATATTTTCCTTTAGAAGTATTGCATGAAGTTGTTCTGTTAAGTTGAAGATAATTCATGCTGCAGATCAGTTATGGTTCTCCTTGAAAGAGGCAGTTTGTACTTTGAAACATTACAAAGGAATCTAAGCATCTTACAACTCCAACAATATGTTCTTTCACAATTTCTACATCACCAAATGGCTTTCTTTTTTTCCGAATGTATAAGCTATTTTATAAGTTGCTTCAGTGGCATTATTTCCAGATCTTACTGTTGCTTGAGAGAATTGTCTTTGCTTTTCCTTTTCATCTTCTAATTTCTGCAATACAACCTTTTATGCCTTTCCCTCTGATTTAAAATATCTGTGGTCCTTATGAGTGTTATAATGGTGATGAGCATTGAATTTCTTTAATGTTGATATTGCAGCATCACAAAGCAAGCAAATCATCTTATCTTTAGCAGAAACAAGATAATATTGCAATTCTCAATCCTCATTTAAAAATCTGTTTTCTTCCTTCAGTGTTCTCTTGGTCTTCTTTGACATGATGGGCTGTTAACCAGACAGAATTAAAAAATACTGTTGAGTTGCACAACTATTCACAAATTCCACTTCAAACAGAAACACAGTGCACCATTATCAAAAATTGATAACAGACTGGTTTACTTGGCCCTCATAAACTCTCATCAACCAGCCTTGTACGGTAGTGGCGCCAGTCAGGCGGGGAAAGTTAGAACTAAATCGTGAGCGTAGCAGCTGTCAATTTAGCCCTTATGGCTTACTAATGTTCTAATTGTGCCAGTCAATCTGGGAGGATTATTTGGTTGAAACTTATTTTATTGTTTGGCATTTTAAATATGTTTATTTTAAAAATAAAATAAAACATAAAAGACAAAAATGTCTTAATAAAAATAAAAGGATTTATTCTGTAAAATTTGGATTCAGTCAAGGCCACACTTAAGGACCGAGAAGGCCACCTGTGGCGTTGATGCTGCAGGCTCCCACCCTGTTCTGGAAGTAGAAGGGCAAATGCAGAGTCTACAGGCAGGGTTCTGCTAGGCACTTTTAACCATTTTATTGAGGTGTGAGTGATGGACAAAAAGCTGTACGTATTTAAAGTGTACAACTTGTGTTCGGAGATAAGTATCCATGAAACCATCATCACAATCAATGTCATAAATTTGCCCTTCGCCTCCATAAATTTCCTCTGGTCCTCCCAACCCCTTTCGTCATTTTCATTTTGTTTTCCTTTTGTGCTTACAGCCACAAAAGGAAACATAAGTTCTACCCTCTTGGCAAATTTTTTGGTAGACAATACAGTATTATTAATCTATGCCCCATGTTGTAGAGAAGAGCTCCAGAACTGATTGATCCTGCATGACTGTTCCGTTAGGCATTCTGAGGAGCAGAGAGAGCCCAGCATATCTGGAATGCAGTGAGTGAGGAGGACAGAGGTAGAAGGTGGGAGAAGTGATCAGAGAGATAACGAGGTGTGAGATCCTGCAGGACCTGTAGGCAAGGTAAGGACTTTGGAAGTTTTCTGAGTGAGGTAGGAAGCATTGCAGGGTTTTAGACAAAGAGGTGTCATGAGATGACTTAAATGTTCTCTGGCTTCTCCGTGGAGAATAATCTGTAGGGCAGCAAGGATGGGAGAAGGTAGCACAGCTTGGCAGCTGTTACAGTAATCCAGGTAGTATCAATAATGATGGCTTAGACCCACGTGGCAGAGGGAAAGGTTGGGAAAAGTGTTGGATTATGGATGCATTTTGAAGGTGGAACTTTCAGATTTGCTAAAGGAGTGGATGGAAGATGTGAGCTTAGCACAGTCATTACCGTATAGGTACCGTTCATCTATAACACAAAACTAACTGATGGCCTGTCAGATGCTAGGGCTATTCCAGAACTAGGGTTATAGGGGTTGGATTTTCATGGAGTTTAATTCTAGTTAAAGGAGACAAATGATAAATAATTGGTAAAAAACTATTCAGTAAGATAATAGAAAGTAGTTAGTGATAGAAAAAAAGCTCAAACACAGGGACACGAGCAAGGGAAGTGTCTCCATTGGGCAGAGTCATCAGGTAAGGCCTGGCGAGCTACGGCCTGAGCCAGGAGGGGTCAGACGTGAAGAGACTGTGGTTGGTAGAGGAGCCCTCCAGGCTCACACGCAGTGCAGAGACCCCAAGGCTTAGCAAAGGGGTAAAAGTATGTCTTCGTAGTTCGAACATAGAATGAGGGGGCTGAGTGGTTCTGTGCTGAGAT
Organism: Avahi laniger; assembly: GCA_963575035.1. Taxonomy (NCBI): domain Eukaryota; kingdom Metazoa; phylum Chordata; class Mammalia; order Primates; family Indriidae; genus Avahi; species Avahi laniger. The sequence continues at coordinate 11,582 of CAUYSK010027365.1, read as the reverse complement.
TTTCAGAACAGAGGAATTTTAGATTATCAGGATTCTTTAGCAATAAGAAGTCATTGGAAGGTTTCGAACAGAGAAGAATATAACCCAGTTTATCTTTTAAAAAAAAATTCACTCTGCTGGGGAAGAATGGATTTTAAGGGGACTTTGACAGTGAAACTATTTAGTAGGCTACTGTGTTATGACTAATTCCACATTCTTATCTTTACATGACAAATTGACGTTAATTTTGTTTTTAAAGTGAAATAAATATTTGCTCCTTTATGCTCCGACCACTGCTTACTCATCCTCATTCTTAGGGAATGAAATGATCCACAGAAGACCACTTCCCATATAGCTGTGCTTTCCCCCTTTAAGCTCTGCATCTTTAAAATCATGTGGTCCATTTAAATGAAAAATTTTGTGAATGTTTAATACACAGTTACCATTTAAATGGAGGGTCGTGAAGAGGCCTCACCTTTTCCTTTGCCTCATCCCTGTTTTAGCATTGGTTCAAACTGATGACCTTAGAGGCTCTTCAAATCTCCAGGCCCAGGAGTTTTACAGATGCTGGCTCTGTTCTTTTTCCCCTGGCTCCTGACTGTGATGTCCTTGTGCTTCAGTTCACAGTCTCCTGTGTCCAGGTTTTCAAAATACATTTAAGCCTCTCTCCTGATGCACTGCTACGTCTCTTGTTGAGTAAATTATATGAACTTTGTGACTGTCATATTCGTCTCAGGCCTTTTTTCTTTTAGTGTCTGTTCAAACTAGGTCTATTTTAGCTGGAAGCTGTCCTATGAATGCAAAATAGAGTGCAAATTATGATAGTCATACTGTAGAGCAATCTGACCATTCCACTGAAGTTGAATATGTGCTACCTACAATTCAGCAATAATAATTCTGCCTATAAGCCCTAGAGAAACATGTGCACGTACACAGGAAGACACATTACTAGAATGTTCACCAAAGCACTATTTGTAATAATAACGTGGTAGAAGCAACCTAACTGTCCATTAGAAGGGGAATGAATAAATGATCTGTTTATTCATACAGGAGAATACTACATGATAAAGTAACTGAATTAGAATTACAGGTATCAATGTGAATAACTGCAAAAATGTAATGTTAGGTCAAAATAGAAAATTTCAAAAGGATATAGAAATATAACGTTTTTTACACATTTTAGAAATACCAAAATAATATATATGTGTGTATATGCACACATGCATGCACACGTACATATCAATACATGGCTAATAAAAGTATGAAAACGTGTGGTAATGACACATACAAATTTCAAAAAACTGTGAATACAAACAGGTAGGAGGGATAGAGGAGGCTGTAGCCTAATCTCTCCTTTAAGTGCTATGTTAAAAAAGGAGTAAATATTAATATATCTAAAGCTAATCTGTAAAATGTTATCATCTGTTAAATCTGGCTTTTGGGTATATGAAGTGTCATAATTAATAACTTTTCTGTATGATAAAGCTATTTATTAATTAAAAATTTTGCATAATTAAAACATAAGTCTTTTTATAGTTATTTTGTCTACAAGCTATATCTTGTTCATGTTTGGGGTTTTTTGTGTGCTTTATAAAAATCTAAATACATAATAGAATTATTTTTTCTCCTGACTTACTGAATCGTATTTAGGTGTGATGCTTAATTTTTAATGTTTAAGTTGACTCTTCAATAAAATCACAGGGTCTTATTGTAAGATCGAATTAAGTGACTGAAATTAGCTTGAATGTAGTGAAATTTGAGACATTGTTTCAGACATCTTAAAGACCACATAATATAATGGTGCAGTCTTGCTTTTGTTTTTGTTTTTTGTTTTGTTTTGAGAGAGTCTCATTCTGCACCCAGGCTGGAGTACAGTGACCTGATCATAGCTCACTGCAACCTCGAACTCGTGGGCTGAAGTGATTCTTCTGCTGCGGCCTCCCAAGTAGCTAGGACTACAGATGTGTGCTGCCACACTTGGCTAATTTTTAAAAGTTTTTTGTAAAGATGAAGTTGCCCAGAGGCATCTTGAACTCCTGGCCTCCAGTGATCCTTCCACCTTGGCCTCCCAAACTGCTAGGATTATAGGGGTGAGCCACCACGCTCAGGCTATGCTGTGATACAGTTTTTAAGCCAACATTAGATGAACATGAGTGCTCTGAGTGGCTTGGAAGAATTCAAGGGAGAGAAAAACAATTACACCAGGTGCCCCAGCCCATTCACATGAACCATTGAATTGAGCACTATTAATAGTAGGCTCTTTTTAAAAAACCCATTTGTTTGCGTGCAATGCGTAGAAAAGGGAGTTATGGCAGGAACTGATTCCTTTATTCTTCCATCATGAGGAGATCCCACAGACCAGATTTTCCCTCCAGAGACGGGCTTGTCTGATGATGCTTATAGTCAATAAATAGTCTGGTCTTGCTCTTTTCCCATCATCTTCTGAGGAAGGATAATCCAAACAGCAGTTTAAGAAACCCCCTAATATTTTAGCCAAGTCACATAGAGCCACTCTGTAGAAACAGATTTTTCTTCCAGGCTTTTTTAGAAAATAAATACATATGCTTCATGTGATGACAGATATTATCGTGGTTTGAATGTGTCCCTTCCAAAATTCCTGTCGTAACTTAATCCCCATTGTGGAGGTTTTAAGCAGTGGGGCCATTTGGAAAGTGATTAAGTCGTGCATGATGTGCCCTCGTGAATAGTTTTTCTAGTGCCTTATAAAAGGGCTGCAGAGAACTAGGTTAGGACTTGTTGTCGCCTTTGCCCTTCTGCCTTCTGCCATGTGAGGACGCAGCATTCGAGGCACCATCGTGGAAGCAGAGACGGGGCCCTCACCAGACACCGTATCTGCTCAGGCCTTGATCTTGGACTTCTCAGCCTCCATAACTAGAAGGGAAAAGAAATTCATGTTATTTATAAATTATCCAGTCTCAGTTATTTTGCTATAGCAGCAGGAATAGACTAAGACAGAATGAACCTAGAATTCCAAACAATGAAGTAGCTATTTGTACTTACAAAATATAGGTAGTTCTCAAAAGCAGTATGCTCAGTAGGATAGCTCTCTAACTTATCTCTAAATGAGTTAATTAAAAATTATGGCTCACAAATGAGTTTTAGTTTCTTCTCTTTATCCTTTTCTAAAGAAAATATATCTTTGGGACTTGAAAAATTAGATGTTGTAAAATATATTCCTAGGGTAGTCTGGGTAACACCTAAGGCATCATATAATTAAATTATATATTTTCCCTTTAAAAATTTTCTGTTTTATAATTTTCAAATAAATTCTCTTGCTATCAATACAATGGATAGATTTGGATAACTTTCCATATAGCATCATTTTGTTTCATTAAACAAATATCATCACTGATATAGAAGGCATAAAACTTTGTGGGTTTTTTTCAACTTAATTTCAAATATGTTTACCAAAAAAAGACTATTTTTCTTCATCTCTTTGAGGTTAGAGAAGATGTCTCATTGATTTTTCTATATCTCCCTAGCACAGTGCCTGCACATGGTGTAGGTGCTTAAGTGTCTGTTGACTTGTTAAAAGTATCTGTATTACTAGTAAATATAGAATACTAAGTTTTAGAATATATAATATGTTCAATATGTTGTCTGTTGCTCCTACCCTATGTTATTTTTCACCACAGTATAAGTTCTTATTAAGATAGTATCTGTTATACTTGCATTTACTTGTTTGTTTCTTGTCTGTCTCCTTCCATAGAATGTACACTCCAAGAAGACAGGGACTTCATTATCCATACTGCTTTTACCAATCTGAAACATTGCCTGTCACCTAATAAGCATTCTATAATTTTTAAATCAATGAACAAATACAGGTTTGCAATAATTCTAAAGCAGATGGTTAAAGGAAAGGCAAGGAATAGGAATCCTTCTTTAATTTTCTTCTTCCAGAATTTTAATATGAAATTGAACATTTTGAGTATTTCCTATGAAAATATGCTCAATTCACTTCCTCTCTTCTTATCAAGTGTGTTGTTTCCAAATGGAGAGTTGATCACTTTTATTCCACTGGACTTCAGGAAAATCTACTGCTTTTTGCATATTGTTCTATGTTCCAGCGAAGTTTTTTCACTTCCATTCTTGAGACTGTAATCTTCTCTTACCAAAGGAAAAAAAAAACTAAAAATGTTTAAGGGCATCTTTGATGAGTTAATTCTTGTTTGGATGATGGGATAATTTTATTTCTTTGATTGTCATCCTGAAGGAACAGTTTCCGAGTCTTTAGAAACCTATGACTATTTTTAAATTGCTGTTGCTATACATGGTAAACTTTGGATCTGTAGTCTTCCAAGATGATTCCTTTAATCAGCTCTCACATCTCTGTTTGGTGGCACTGCTTTGTGTGTGTGTGCGCGCGCGTGTGTGTGTGTGTGTGTGTGTGTGCGCGTGTTTGTTATCTTCACCTTTTCTGCAGCTATTTTCACTGAGTCATGTTTTAGCCCTTGTGGAAACTCGTGATAACTTGTCATCTAGTAAAACCTTACACTTTGTGCACTTTGCTGTTACAGGGGGGGGTTAGTGTGCTATAAATTGTATAAATCCTTGTTTTAACAACAAATTTAAGTAGAGAAGAGACCATGAAAATGTTTTGTTTTATTTTTTATTAGTTTGATTTTTCTGAGAAACTTATTAGGTATCTCATATGATTGATATCAGAATATTTAAAAATTAAAAACATGCAGCCAAGAGGAGAGCAGCCATTATGAACATTTTTTAGAGTGTATTTTCTGAGAATAGGTGATATTTTCTATTGCCATTGACATAATGTTCCATTAATAACTTGAGGAATATACTTTTTCAGGTGTATGATGCACGAAGTTATTTGACCTGAAATGGGTGCTTAACTTTGCACTGTTTATATAAAGATATGTGAATAAAGAGTTTTCTCTTTCTAGCCAGAGCTGTTTTCATGTAAATCTTATAATAATACTTCCATTATAATTTGTTTTATATGTATTATCTCTCCTGATCCACATTACGACCGTTTTCAGTAGATATCGCTGCTGTACCCATTTTACAGATGTTGTAGGCAACATTTACAGATGTTTAGATGAGTCACATTGATTGAAAGTGACAGACCTGAAACTCTTCACCTCGATTTTGTTGCAACACTCATTAAATAATCATATGGCACCTGCTATGTGTGCAGCCTTTCAACTCATGGACAACAGAAGGTTTAGAGGGGGAAAGTACTTGTAGCACCTGGGACCAAAAAAAAAAAAGGACCTATTAAAAGTTCCTGTACCACAGATAAAACTTCTCCAAGAGTGGTGATAACCACGGGACAGAGGTAAGGGCAGGTAAAGTGATCAGCCAATCAGCCAATGAGAGCAACACACCTTCCCCAGCCTAAGCTCCAGGAGTGTAGGGAAGAGCTAAGTAGCCTTTGTACTTTGATCGTTAGCCCTTGCGAGAATCTGGTACTAATTTGAGAGGCAAAGATGGGCCTGGCTTGTCCAGCTTCAGCAAAGAGTAGATCATGTAGCCACACAGAAGGCTCACATCTGGAGAGAACCAAATTACATTCTATTATTCTGTATGCCGCAAAGGTTATCACAGCCCTTGGTTCATAGCAGATTCTCAGCATCTAATGATTTCGAAGTAATGAAATGAATGCCAACATAGCTATGAATGTAACTGGGGGGTGACCTTGGGGAAGTCACTTCACTTCTCTGAATCTGGGTGTCCTCTTCTCTAGAATGGGTGATACTACTTGCCTACCCGTTATATTAATTCACTTTGTGAACTCCAAAAATAAATGTAACTCAGATATTTTCACACCCTTTCTCTCTTTCCCTCTTCCCTGGTCTACCTGGTGTCCACCTGGCTCTGACTGGGTTGTGAATACCCAATGAGTGAGTGGAATACAGAATGAGAAGGAGCCTGGAAATGTTAATTGTTTTATATTTTAAAAGGCAGGAAGATACTCATGAAAGAATGAATCTAGAGGCAGAAAGGGAAGGTGAATGGGGACAGGGGACAAGAACAATGAATTTTTAAGAAGCTGTCTTGAGCATTTGAGGAATGGAGGTTGACGAGGAGACTAGCTAAGGTGTTTTGTCTCTGTTGTGCAGTGGACTGCCTTTGGCGTCTCTTATTCAGGTAGATACAAAAATCTAAATCATATTTTTTTAATGTTAGATGAGTATTATTTCTTTTGAGTGCAACAAACCTATGTTAAGACAAAATACTAGGCACTCCAGTTTTACTCAGGCTACATATGGCAGGGAATATTATAAAGCTGCATCCATGAAGATTCTTATTAAATATTCTTAGATGGTAATGTTTTAATGGCTAAAAACGCTATTATTCCTTTTCAATGAAAACCTGTTATTCAACTTAATGTAGCCAATAATACACACATACGCACACGTGCACACACACGCACAGATGCTCCTCGACTTATGATGGGGTTACGGCCAATAAACCCATAGTAAGTTGAAAATATCCTAAGTGGAAAATCCATTTAATACACCTAAACTAACTACCATTTTTTTTTTTTTTTTTTTTTTTTAGACAGACTAGAGTGCAGTGGTTCACTGCTGCCTCGAACTCCTGGGCTCAAGCTATCCTCTTGCTTGAGCCCCCTGAGTAGATGGGACTACAGGCACAAGCCAGCTACCACACCCACCCAGCTAATTTTTTTTTTTTTTTCTGTTTCATAATGTTGCCCAGGCTGGTCTCAAACTCCTGACCTCAAGTGATCCTCCCTCCTCAGCCTCCCAAAGTGCTGGGATTACAGTCATGTGCCACCACATCCAGGCAGCCAAGCCTACTTTAAATGTGCTCAGAGCCCTTACATTAGCCTACAGTTGGGTAAAGTCATCCAATGTAAAACCTATTTTATATTAATAATAAAACGTTGAATATCTCATGTAATTTGTTAAATACTCTGTTGAAAATGAAAAACAGAATGATTGTATGGGTGCTCAAAGTATGGTTTCTAGCGAATACGTATCACTTTTGGGGACCATCTGTGTGGTGTATGTGTGTGGGGGGGGGAGAAAGAGAGAGAGAGAGAGAATGGGAACACACACAATTGCTTTGCAGCAGTTTAGAAGTCAAGATACAACATATATTAATACAAGTTTCACAAGGTGAGGTACATTATTATTGCTGAGGGAATTCAGTAAGGAGAATATTGCTTTCAGCCAGGTAGAGTGATGTAGATAAAAGATATTTTGATTATTTGAATTAGGGGTTTTATGTGATAAGCTACACCACTACATTTCTTATTTCTTACTCTTTACAGAAATCAACATGTTCCTTATGATGTCTTTATTACAATTGAAAATAGAGTAGTATGCCAACATATAGGCATTTAATTTAGTCAAATTCAACTATGCAAACTTGAAAGGAAAGGAAAGTGGGGAAGATATAACAATTTAAATAGCATGAACAATTTCTTACCCTATTTCACCCAAAGCATACAAGCCTTAGTGACCTTGAGATAGAAGAAGTGAATCACTCAGTAGATCTCATTTTATTTCATGCTTGACTAGAGGGAGCATCTTAAGGTGCTTCATGTGAGCATTATGTTTAAAGACACACTATTTTAGAAGTATATTTTGCATATTGTAGCAGAGGCTTTGACTGCATATCAATCAATGGTACAATAACATCATCAATGACCTAACATTTTTCTTTTATCATTAATTAGTTCTGTCATTCTAAGAGTGGAGACTTCTTTCCATTAAGATAGTTTCCGTAGTTCTATGCTCACATGGCAACTCCATGTCCAGTGGATAAAGTTCTATTTCTTTTCATATATTTTATTAGTCATGACACCTTTTCCCTTAAGCTCCTAACCTGTTTCCTCTCAATTCTTGTTGGCAAGAATTGCGTCACATAACTAAACTAATTCCTGGTGAGGAAAACGGTATGATGATGACGGAATTAGATCAATCAAGATTCAACCATTGGCCTGTGGATGGACCCATCTTCCTTGATGCACATGGCCAAGTCATGGGAAAATTTTGGATTCCATCAGAAAAGGAAAAGGGAGTAAGTAAACAGTGGTTAGGTAGGTTCTGCAACATATTTATTCATTAGTATACTGTAAAGCACTATTTGTATTTCACATTTATACATTCATATTCATTTATAAAGTAGTATACATAAGACCATGTGCATTATACTTCATGAGCAATATAAAGGCTTTTTGTGGGATTAATTTTGACTCATATTTTGCTTTAGGATTGAAGTTACACTAAAATCTATGCATTAGATGAGACAACTCTAATATCAATATTTGCCTTGGTTTACAATTTACCATTATCAGATGTGTCATAAGCATTTGTTTTAAGAATGAATAAAGAACCTGTTATAAAAGTTTCATCAACAACTTAAATGATTATTTTTTTTTAAAGGAAAACAGTGTAAAGTTTCTTTCCACTCTATAATAAACCTCACCAGATCTATCCAGACATCCAAATATTCAGCCCACAGACACCGAGTACCACCTATGTGCTCATCAGTGTTCTGATCATTATGGATAGAGCAAAGGTACTTGTTTTTGTGGAGATAACATTCTATTGTGGAAAGAAAGAAAATTACCAGATAAGTCAACGAAAAAGGAAAATATACAAAGTGAGATCATGAGAAGCGCGAGCCGGCAAGCCAATAGGTGATTAGGGGTCAGGGAAGTCCTCTTTGAGGAAGTGGAATTTAAGCTGAAATCTAAATGATAAAAAAATGACAAGGAGCCAGCATGAAAATATACTCAGGGGAGAATATTCTAAGCATTGACAATAGCTGCTGCGAAGACTCTCAGGTGAGAAAAAGCTTTAAACGTTGCCAGCAAGTGGGAAAGAAGAAGGAGAGGTCAGAGAGGAACGTGAGGCCTAGATCATGCGGGATTTTGTAATCCAGGGTACTAGGATTTGGTATTGATTCTAAATGTAGTGGGAAGTCACTGAGAAGTTCCACTTGACCAAGAAGTGATAAGGTAACACACCGGATGAAATGTGGGGGCAGTCTTATGGTGAAACAATGAAGTACAGTTAGGCTGTTGTCCAGTGGAGAGGTGGTAGTGGGAAGACCATGGTGGCACTAGAGAAAGGTACAAAACAGGGTATAGATTCAGCATGTTTTGGAGATAGGATGTAGCAAATGAGGACATGATATAAAGGGGATAACTCCTAAATTTTTGGCTTAAGCTACAGAGCGGATGGAGGAATTATTTTTTTTTGACATTGATAGGAAGCAGGTTTGTTGGAGAGAGATGGCAGGCAGAATTAAGTTCTGTTTTGGTCCTATTAAAGTAGAGATGCCAGTTAAGACATCCTTGTAGAGATGCCAAGTAAACAGTTGGATACACCCTCCTGGAGTTCCAGGAAGAGATGGAGCCTGGAGATACAGATTTGGGAGTCATCTACATATAAGAAAGCAAAAAAATGCCCACGCTGTTATTTTAATTAATTCCACAGAGCATTCTAAAGTATAATTTGGATAACTGAAAATTGATGTGTACTTATTTATTGAAACATTTGTCTTGAAAATTTGTTGACACTACAATTGCTGAGATTTAATTGATAGCTCATGACAAGCAGTGATGGCTCATTTCATCAAAGTTTCCCTAAAAGACAAAGAAAGTTTTATATTATCAGCTGTGGCTTGCTTTAAAAATTTGTTTTTGCACATCACTGTTTTGAGTTAGCAATAAAATTCTGTGCTTTTGCTTCATAAATCAAACAAGGACACAATTGTTAAATAGTCTATATCATATTAATTAAGCTCTGAAACAAGGCAAGCATTACAGCCATTTATAACAGGGTATTGCATAAGTTGCTAATCAATGAGAAAAGCAACTAATTAACAAGCCACCAGTCAGCATTTTGAGGAGAAGTTGGTGACTTTCAGCTTAATTAAACCTTGCAGGTGTCAGTGATGATATGAAAGAATCTTTAATCTTTTTGTGTCTAAATTCCCCCAGATCATTTTCACATCTGTACATGTTTAAAGCCCCTATCTATTTTGAGGTAGGTAAGGGGATTTCAGTGCCTTAAAGCACTTCGTATTTTTAAAAGCCCTCTTCTTAACTAAATCTTTGAGATATCTCTTGGATTAAGATAATGGAATGAAGTTCATGAATTATTTTACTCTAAAAATAATAAATTTAGAGTACTAAGAAGCTTTATTGAAATGTAATTTATATAACATAAAATTCACTTGTTTTAAATGTAAAATTTAATGATTTTAAGTTACTGTATAGAGCTGTGCAATCATTACTATGATATAATAGAAATAAAAGAAATTTTAAAGTTTGAACATATTTATCCATGATGGTTTCAAAATCAGCTTGCAAATGAAGCTGGGATCTTTCTAGCCTTAGGAATGACCTATAAAAGTATTGGTATGTTTTTTTCTTCTGGCACTTGCATGTTTCCATGCATCTGCTAAAGCTATCATCAAAAACAGGATTGTAGACAGGATGAATCAAGGATTAGGAGTAATCTATTCCTTAAATAACATTTAAATGCCGCAAATTCCTCTGTAATTACATACATTGTTGGGCAAAAATTAAGAACCCTAGTTCTTTGGCTGCCCTTATTTCTTTTTAGGGATAGTTCTCTCATGGCTAATTTAAGAAATAAGATTCTTTTATAATGACAATGTTCCTATTTCTTCTCAGTTATAATATCTGTGCAAGATGATGTCATTTTCAAAAAGTTTCCCAGCCTGAGCAAGAACGAGACCCTGTCTCTACTAAAAATAGAAATAAATTAGCTGGACAATTAAAATGTACATATGGAAAAAAAATTAGCCGGGCATGGTGGTACGTACCTGTAGTCCTAGCTACTCGGGAGGCTGAAGCAGGAGGATCACTTGAGCCCAGGAGTTTGAGGTTGCTGTGAGCGAGGCTGACATCACGGCACTCTAGCACGGGCAACAGAGTGAGACTTCATCTCAAAAAAAAAAAAAAAATTGCATAGGAAATGGTCAAATATATTTGAGATTTAGATAAGCGTGCGTATCAAAAATATTTGTGATGTTGACCACATTACAAGAAACTATTTGAGATTTTCAAGAGATGGATAGTGATTTGTTGAATGGAAATAGCAAATATTAAGCAAAATAGCAGACATCACTCTGTGCTAGGAATTGTTCTAAATACTATCCACACACTTAGAACAATGTTTAAAACAGTGTGCTTCTAGTGCTTAGAACATATATATACACACATATGTATGGGATATATATAGGATAGGTGTATGCATGTGTATATATGTACACATTTATGGGCTATATATAGGTTATCCAATATAAATACCTACTCTATAAGGCTGTAAAAATTAAATGAGCATATGTGTGTGTGGATAGCTTTTAGAATATATTCTTTTAATTTTTACAACAACCTTGTGGAATAGGTATTTATATTGGCCCCATTCCACAAACTGAGAAACTGAGGCACTGAGAAATTAAACAATTTGCTCAAGGTGCAAATAATAAGCAACAGAGCTGAGATAAAGGATGTAGGCAGTCGGGCTCTGAAGTCCCAGCTCTTATTTCATCAGTATCTCCTACTGGAAATTTTGATTATCGACAGTTTTCATATCATACAGCTTCAATTG
>CAUYSK010027364.1:0-54928 GCA_963575035.1 Avahi laniger | reverse complement strand
GACGGGTATATGTGTACACAAAGAGTGCAATGTGCACCACGCAATGGGATGGACATATTTGAAACCTGGACTGAGCGGGGGAGGGGGGGCAAGGGCAACACACGTAACCTAAACATCTGTACCCTCATATTATGCTGAAATAAAAAAAAAAAAGACTTGTTTTAAAGCTATAGTATTTGAGAAAGTGAGATATTGGCATAAAGATAAATAGCTCAATGCCTGTGATAGCCCTCAAATCCCAAATACCCTAACTTGCCACCTGTTTTCATTTGGGAACACAAAGCAGACCTGATCAGCGGATATTTGGATATCACCATCTGCGGAAATGCATCTGTAATAATACACGTGTTTTAGATCTCAGAAGCCCCATGAGTAGTATGGGGCCGGCCTCCACAGAGGGCTCTTCTTGCAACCAGGATGTTATTGACAACTAGAAGTGTTACTGGACACCTCACAGTCTGTGTCTACTCATCACTGCTGTCCCTACCTTAGTTCAGATCACCAGGCCCCTGTCCAGAATTTCATACCAGCCTCCCACTGGCATCCCTGGTTGTGATCCTGTCCCCTCCCACCCATTTTGTCTGAAATGCACATCTCCTGAGTTCCGTCTTCCACGTACCTGCTACCGGCATGCAGGCCTTGGCATTACCTGCAGGAAACTGTTCCCTCTTTCTTCTTTCTGCAATCCGGTTTTTCCAATGCGTTTGCTCTCTCACATTCAGGTTTTCGCACAAGCTTTTTCTGTGCCTGGAACACACTTTCTTCTCTAGCTCTCCCTTGCTACATCCTTTGCATCTCCATTTAGGTTGCACTTCCCCTAGCAAGCCATCCTGGACTCTGCCACGTGCCCCCGACAGCTCTCCTCTTCAGTGGTCCTTTCCTCTGTCCCCCCCACTGAGACTGAGCTCCCTGACGGTCGGCCCTGGGGTTGTCTTGCTCACTGGTTTCTGGTACGTAGTAAACAACCACTAAATACTCATCAAAATACTAAAAGAAGGAGAAATGTGTATAAGGGAATAGTTTTTTTTAAAAAAAAATCAACACTATTCCTCTTTCTTGGGCCATATTGGGGAGTATCTGGCGTTATTTTAAATTTGTTCCAGTGCTGTGGGGCTGGTTTACATTATGCTTTCATGAGGGCTAAAAAAGGAAACCGGGCTGCTGGCTGAGTTTTCTAAATATGCTATTAGCAATGATCTCTTTTTAATGATTGCCACCTCCTTGCCATTTGGAACTGAGAGTGGGCAAGTCTCAGATCTGCAGCCTCACGGGCCCAGCAAGAGCTGTTTGCTGCCCAGACCTGGGGGAAGAGAATGGGCTAGAATGGGCTGCCGCTTCAGAGCTGGGTGGCTCTTGGCCGCGGGAGGGCCAAGGACCTGGAGACTGCAACGCACCCGTGCGGATCGTCCTGGGATGGTGCTGGACGTTTGCGTTAAGGGAAAATGGTAAAACCAGGAGGCTTCTTGACACATTTGTAACTGATATTCACAGTGGAGAAAGGATTTGGGAGTCCAATCGTGAATTGGCCCTTTTCGGGAAATTTTATGAGAACACTCCTTCTCAAGCCACATTTGCATTCCTGCTGAATGGGCTTTCTTAGATTTTCCTCGTGAACATACATATAATCAACAGCCAAGGAAAATGCATTTTGGAGATGGCTGTATACCAGGATAAATACAGGTTAATTTTGCTCAAAGATACTGAGATTGTTGGCGTTTTTCTTCCCAATTTATGTAGGGAATGATTCTGATTTCTTTTATCAAACATGCCAGTTATTATAAGCATAAATGAGCTCAGAAAATCTTGAACACAGGCCCTTTGGGACACTGCACATTTATAAAAAACTATATTTTCCCTGATCATATCCTTTCTGGAGCCCTTGGTGGGCAAGGCCTCTGCGCCTATGACATTGTTTTAGAAAGGGTCAAAAAACACTCAGAACTACAAGGGTGAATAGGGCAGGTAACCAAAAGGGATACTTCTCTTTTAGGCTGAGGAATGAAAATAAAAACAGAAAAGCAGGGAGAGAGCCAGTGTGAGACAAAACTATGACGCAATGAGGTAATTTATGTCTTAACTCTCCTGTGGGGGTTTGAGATTGTTCCTTAAACTTGACATTGGCTTCATGCAAAGTGGATTTGTCCGCTTAAAGTGGCCAGTAGAAACTCATGCAGTGTCCACCGGGGCTCTCTGTCCCACAGCATGCTCAAATCTTTTTCTTTTTTTAACGAACATATTAAAGCTTATGAATACGTGTCTTTTCATTAATGTACAGCTCCGGTAATCTCAGAAAAACCACAGGCCCAAGCTCCATCTCTTTCTTATTGGCCAGACCATGGGCCACAGCCACACGTTTGCGAAACTCCGCCTCCTCAGGGGAGCGTGGCAGAGCCGGCGACTGGGACGCTGGCCTTTGACAGTGAGAGGCACGCACAGTGACCGAGAGGCGGCAGTTCCTGAGGGCTTCCACGCATTCTTCCAAGCATTTCACCCTCTCCGCCACCCCGTGCTATTAGTGATATAAAATGCTCCTATTTTATACCAGACACAGAGAAGGTAAGTTACTTCTCCAAGGCCACAGAGCCGGCTCAGGCAGGCTGCGGTCGGGGTCCCCTTTAGGAATGCGTGCTCTCCGCTGGGCGAACTGAGCGCCTGTGTTTTTTATTCCTCACAGTTTCCTTTGTGGTTGGCCACAGTTATCTGCATTTTGTAACTAGGGAGCTGAACACAAGCAAAAGTAAATAACTGCTCAAATACCATCAAGGGCAAACGCTAACAGTCTTTGATGATTAATTGGACATAAAATATGAAGAACTGGGAAGAGTCAGATACGAGTCTCAGGTTTCAGCCATGCATGGCTTCATTGAAACAGAGTGAAGAGGATGGCATGAGAAAAAAAAAATCAGTTCTGTTTTAAACATATGGAATTTGCAGCAGCGTGGAACATCCACGTCGGAAAGGCCTGTCGTAGGCCGCGTTCCTGCCTCAGAGAAAGCTACAATGGTGAGTTGTAAATGCACATCGAAGACAAGATTTGGACAATGTCCAGTCAGGGATCAGAAGGAGGAGGAAGAGTGATGGGAGCCACTGGAGGGTTATTTCATTTGAGGTTGTCTAGTATTCATCAATCAACCTAGGGTTTCCTTATTCATGTTTCAGGAGGAGAAACCGTGGCAATGACTGAAAGAAAATAAACGTTGTGATGCTTTCTCCAAAACATGACAAATGTTATGTAGAAAGATATAGATGGAGATGGAGATGTGGAAATGCAGGTAGAAATAGATGACATAAATACACAGACATTTAAATATAGATATGAATGGAGGGCCCTGGAAATGTTTTGATGACAAATTAACCTAGAAGCCAAAGGTTTAACCCCCTTTTTACCTAGCCCAAACTGCATCTCTATTACTTAAAAAATTCTGCCTTAAAATTTTCTCTAAGAAAGCATCCAACAATATATCATGTTATTTTTCCAGTTTATGTACCACTTATTGGAGCATTTCATGTCATATAATTTAGCTAATTTTAGTATTTTGGATCAATCTTCACTCATCCTCTGGATTAAAAATAAGTTGTGGTCAAGATTTGTGTCTTCTATTCCTTCAGTACTATTATTACACAGTGATGGATTGATAATGGAGGCACAATTAGTCACTGAAATAACATTTTTTATTAGAACCTTTTTTGGGCCTGGCACAAAGATAAATAAGTCACAAATAAAATGCTATTACAGCCAGTGACTAAAGACCACACATTGCATGATTCTGTTTATAGGAAGTATCCGACTTTGCAAACTTTTAGAGATAGAAAGTAGATCAGTGATTGCCAAGGGCTTAAAGAGGGATGATGTGGGTTTTGGAGAGATGATAGCTCAAAGATAATAGGGTTTCTTTGGGGGATGATGAAAATGTTCTAAAATTGATAATGTTGATGGTTGTACAACACTGTGGATATATCAAAAAATAATGAATTGTACATTTTAATGGATGAATTGTGTGGTCTATGAATTATACCTCGATAAAGCTGTTACCCACAAAAATAGTTTTTGTATGTGTGACGGTACATGTGAAGCATTTTGGATGCAAAGAAAAGGAGGACCTTACTTTGTCCAACATTACTGAGGAAGTTCAATAACCATTTAATTGATTGACTGATCGATGTCCCCACGTCTCTCAGCACCATATTGCTCCTAGCCTCAAAGGTTATTAGCTTTCTCGGAGTTGGATATTAATTCAAGTATTCAAGGCCTGGTCACATGGGAGAGGAGCATGCCCCCAGCTGCTTGGAGCTCCCTGAAACATTTGCTTTACATTCAGACTGAAACCCAGAAGAACAGGAAATCAAGCTCTGACATGTGGGCATTTGGTCCTGTGGCCAGAGCTTTCTTTCTCCTTCGAAGATTAATGAAGCACAAAGATGCCAGCTCTTTCCTTTCAACTCCCCACAATAATCAGCTCCCAGCAGCCTGCCAGTTTAATATTACTTCACTTCAATGCTCAGGAACGGTCCCAGTTGGAAGGGGCGAGGAAAACCTCGTCCAAGAGTTTTTATGAAGAACAGCTTAACAACCCCTCTAGAACATTCCATAGGCAATATTACAAGCTTTCCTTTCTTTTTATATCTAGAGATGGGGAAAAGAGCAGGGGGGCATTGGAATCATGAGTCAAATTTCAAAGTCAATAAGTTGAACCTCTGCTAGGCCCTGGATATTTTCTAAATTAATTGACCATCAAATTCTTACCCTCTACATCTGTATTACATTAGAGATCATAAAACTATTTGGGGTTTTTTGCTACTTAAAGAAAAGATTGCATGGGCATAATGCTTTGAGAGGGCCTGTTCCTTTTCAAAAATTATTTTGAATTCATAAAAAGAAACAAGATTATCTTTTGTGTTTATGCATTGCTATTCCCCTCCAAGGAGCTCAAGGGATTTTGTGTCATCTTGTCGGTCTTGATAAGGAAAAATAGAGACAGACTTCTGTGTTAGCAGCTGCTGCTAAAGAAGAACTTGGATTTTCTGCTAGGTCTTTCGGTGTTTGCCAACTGTAGCATTTGCTGAATTTTGTGAGAGTCGTGCATTCCTTCAGTCCATTTATTAACTAATTTATTTATTCATTCAGCAAATACCCATATAGTGTGCTAGACACAGATAGATGCTAGAGATACCAAGAGAAGAGGAAGATGAGACTCTTCCCTCAGAGAATTTATAAGCTAGTGCAAGAACCAGGAAATCCAGAAGTAGATAAAGTAACTATAGGATCCAGTGCTGTGAGAGCAGATAACACAGGGATTCAGGTTGTCTGTTTCACATGGGATGAGAGCAAAGCCCTCTTGGAGGAGGTGGCAATTGAGCTGAAGTAGGAAGAGTAGAAGTCAGCCACACAGGAAAAGAGTCAGGGAAATGTGCTCCAGACATGGGGAACGGCTAGTGCAAAGGCCCTGAGGCAGGGAAGAGTTTAACTGTTTTAGGAACATACAGAAGGCCAGTGTGGCCAGACGGTGCAAAGAAGAGTGGCAAGCAGGAATATGGGTAGTGCCTTAAATGTGGACACTGTGCTGGAAGCTGGTAAGAATGATATTGGCTATCTATTTAATATAGTGGCTAAAGCTTATTGACTGTTTACCATGGAACCACTTACTAGGCTAAGTTGTTCATGTGCTTTCCCTCACTCCAGACTTATAAGATAGACATCATTATCATCATTCACATTTTACAAATGAGAAAAAAGAGGATAAAAGGTTGAGTTGACCACTTAATATACACAGCTAACAATGTAGGTCAAGGAACAGGGATTTGAACACAGGCATTTCGATGGGAGAGCCCAGGCACTTAGTCTGCCGTGGTACCTCCTGATGATTGTTTAGCAAACAGAGAGCAGGAGAGCCAAAGAAGTAAACAGGTCATTAGTATATAAAGTCTTGGCTCCAGAAAGTCAAAAGATGCTCACAGAGCAACTAAGCAAGGTTAAGAGGTCAGGTGTATCCTGCTGGGAGAATTAATCAGGTGGAGAGGTCAAGGTGGGGCCAGCGCTTTAAGAGGGAGACAAGACACTGTCAAAGAGCATGAGCCACTCAAAGGACCCAAGCGATTCTGCATGACTGAAACACGGAAGGGAAGTGGCTGGGACCTGCTGAGAAGCGGTGCTGGAACAACAGGCAGGTTCAGAGCCATAAAGATCTGACCCTCTTTGCTGACTGCTACCACTACCCATCACTCCAGGTACCAAGGCTGTCACCAGTGTCAGAGACAAAAGCAGCATCTTTTTCTTTATGTTTGATGCAGATCAAGGAATATCAATGGAGAAAAACTGCAGAGTGATGTAATAATGGCTACATTATCACCCCAGTGTGTCATACTTTTGTACAGACAAAAGACCACAGAATACCCCAGTCTCATTCAAGTCTCAGAAGCCATTTGCTGACTCGCCTGAGACAGGCAGGGGCTATTTCAAGGGTATATAACTCTGCGTTAAATAAGCCAGATGCAAGACTATCCCTGAATCTGCCTTCCTGAGTTCAGAGATCTGCGGTTTGAGTTCTTGGGGAAACTGCCTTTTTCTAAAGATAGTGCTAAGTTTAGCTGAAAGGTCAAGGAAGGAAATGTCAAGTTGGAAACGCCTTGGAAAGTTCTTGGAGTCATGCTCTCTCCTTACTGCGATATAAGCCTATGGCTATTTTCCCTTCTTTCTTCATTGTACTCTGGTTTGGTCCCAGGAACACGCCTTTTGGAGACAGGCTGGATCAGCAAGCCCGGCTCTTACAATGGCTTCCTCTGTGTCACACATTCCAACCTAGTGGCCAAGACTTAGCACACCCAGGGTTCCAGGGAAGCCCACCCCAGGGACCTTCCACGAGTGTCCTGAAAGCTTCTGGAACCGCCTAGAATCAAAGCATCGTGAGGAAAACACACAGAGCAAGCAAACTCAGACAGTGATTCATCCCACCATTAGATTTCTTCTATTCTTTAAAACTTTTCTTTTCTCATTACAGAAAAGTAAAATTTATTTATTGCTAAGAATTTGGAAAATACAGAAAGATTAAAAAGCAAATAAAAATCACTCATGAGTCTATTATACTTTTTATAATTTGAGATAAATCTTTTCAGTTATTTTTCTTTAACTATAAAATATATTAATTTTATCTTTTACAGAAATACATATTACTGTATAAATAAATATGTTATAACAGAAAGTGGATCACACTGCATGCATGATATCCATTGTCCGCTATTCTAATAAGGGTCTGTGTGTTAATCATTTATAAGGGTCCTTTCTGTACGAAGAGGACTAATCCTTTGTTGGTTGTATATGTTGCAAACATTTTCCCACTTTCCCTTATAATTTTATAATTTTACAAACTTATAATTAGTGCTTTATTAGTTAATTTTTTTTACAAGCAAATAGTTTTAGTTTTTATGTAATTGAGTTCCATTATATTTTCCTTTATGATTGATGCATTGATATTGTCTGTAGAAAACTCTTTGCCCACCCAAAAATTATGTAAATAACCACCTGACTTTTTTTAATAAAACTTTCATGATTTTCTTTCCTGGATATAAAACATTAATCCCTCTGAAATGTGTGGTGGTAAAGGCATGAAGAAGAAATCTAGCTTGGTATTTTTCAGATTGGTGAGCCTATTATTTTAATATCATTTATTAACACATCCATCCCTTCCTCATTGAATTAAAATGTTGCTTTTATTATGTAATAATTTTATATGTTGATAATATGTTTCTGGACTTTATATGAAGTTCCATTGATCCGTCAGTGTTTGTACCACACTGTATCTGTTTTAATGTGTATTTATTTTGTAACTGACAGGGAAAGAGCCTCCTAATTACCCATTTTTAAAATGATTCTAAAAGTTCTTTTATTCAACAACTTCAGAATCATGATGGAAATTCCAAGTAAAATCCCTTAAGAGAACTTTCTGGAAATGAATGTAATCAGGCCTGGAGGCAGAAACAGCTGTGGGACCCTGTGTTTGTTTCTTTCTCTCGCTCTTGCTTTCGCTCTTGCTTTCGCTCTTGCTCTCCGATGTTTCTGCACTATGGGACCCCTGGCCCCTTCCTGCAGTAGCTCACCGTGGCCGGCCCGCCTCATCGCATCTCTCTTCTTTTACTGCAAACCCTACTGTCAGCTGGTTCAGTTTCTCAGCATTTCTCAGTCGTCTTTCTAAAAGCTCAACACATCTGCGTGTACCAGGACATAGGTCACTGGCCAGCAGCCTGGATTGCCTCCCTGTGTGTCGGGTGCCTTGCCCAGAGGGTGCGGGGTGGAGGAGTGCAGAGTTACTCGTGGTAGAGCACAGCTCTCTCAATAGCAGCGACCGTGGACAGGACAGATTTTCTTCGAAGGCTTAGAGGGGATTGTGTACAGTGCAGATATTTGGACACTTGACTTAACTAGGTCATAAATGCAGGCAGAATAAATAGTACATAAACCTATGTTTTCAGTAGGACTCCAATTTTTAAATATATAATTTTTAAAGTATATAATTATGATATTTAATAGCATTTATTGAGGCTTTATAATCAGCATAGCACAGTGCTAAGTACTTCACAACTATTATCTTATTAAATTGTTCTCAGTCACAAGATGAATATTATTCTCACCATTTTACAGCTGGAAGAACTGAGGTTCAGAGACATTAAATTAAACTTGCTCAAAGTGACAAGATTAATGTCAAAGTCAGAAGTAGAACCGTGTTCACTTTATCTCCAAAGCCCAGATGTTTCAATATTATACTCATGTGTCTTCAGAGGACTGGATGGCACTGCAAGAAGTACTGAGGAGATCCTCCTGTGGTCAACAGGATTGGAAATGGTAGGATTTTCATAGGAGAGAGTCTAATGTCTAGGGGTGTAGGCTTCAGAATTCGACCTGCAGTATTTAAATCTTGAAACACTGTTCAGTTGCTGATGTTTTGGGGCAAGTCACTTAACCTCTCGAAGTTTCGTTTCCTTCCAGTGTACAATAGTTGTAAGAATTAAATGATATAATCCATGTAAAGAGTCACAGTGCACTGTCACAGAGCAAATTCAATAAACAGTAACTAATATTTTAATATTTTCCAGTATTTCCCCAAATTTCTCAATGAGCATGTATTTTACCTTTACTTAAGTGGAGTGTGAAGGTAGGTGTTAGTTTGGTTTTTATCTTTATTAGTGAATACGTTAAGTGGCGATATTGAATTACATTAAGCCACTTCCCAATTTCTCTGATAAATAATTGCATTCATGTCTAAGAAAGCTAACAAGATTTTTATTTGTAGTCGAAAGCCCAAAAGTTCAAGAGCAGACCTTTTTATATTCTGGGAAAACTTACCAGAGCCCAGTGGAAACTATGTTCTCTAGCACAACACTTTTACCAGAGTTACTTAGGTACTCCTTGAATGCCAACCACCATTCCATGTTCTGTAAATGTCCTCTATGATAGCGTTTTTCAGAGTAAATTCTTCAGCTACCGGCCCCAGAGTCCTTTGCTCAAAATGCCAGATTCCTGAGTCCCAACTCTCATCTAGTAAGTCAGAATATCAGGGAATGGGCTCCAGGAAACTTTCTTTTTTTTCTTTTTTTAAACTTGTTTCCCTGGTAACTTATGCCTGCTGACATTTGCAAATCACTGCTGCAGGAAACTCAAACTTGATGAAAGAAAATGGGAGGTGAGTTCTGAGTCTAGTTCTAACTCTAACCAGCTGTGTGTCCTTGAGAAAGCCCCTTCAACTCACCCCATCAATTTCATCTGTCCCCTGAATCCAAAGGCTCCTAGCGTTTCTTCTAAGAATATCATTCTTTCTACCCAAGTAAAAATGTATGGTGCACAGAATAGTGGGCAAATGCTTCATGGAGATGGAACCAGACAGAACCAAAAGGAAGGGTAGGGATTCATTTGACAAAGGTTATTGAGTATTCCAGCCAACAATGAGCATAGCTAAGGTTGGAGTGCAATGAGATAGCCTGATCCGGATCATCAGCTTCTCACTGGAAAGTAGCTGAAGGCAAATTATACGTAAAGACAGCAAATAGAAAATTTTTATTTTTTTAAGTAGGCAACCAGTGATCATTGGTAGCTGATGAACAGGGGACTAGCATAACGTAAGGGCTGTTTTGGATGTCAGGAAATGCATGAGGCTTGTGGCAGAATGGCCATTTAGGAGGCTCCTAGAAAGCCCTGGAAAAAGAATGACAAAGGCATAAATCAGATTGGTAATGGAATACAAAGAAGTGATTTAAAAAGAGTTGAAAACTTCCAGTTTCAGCTCTAACAAAGAAAGAGCTTAGAAGTCATCACTTCCATCTTTACAACAAGAAAAACCTGGACAAACTGAAAATCAATGACTCTTTATGGATTTTTATGGGCTTTTCAGAGAACTGAAATCACAGAGCAAATCCCTGAATTTGAAGAGATTGGCACATCCAGGGAGTTGCAGCAGAGATCCACTTACCTAGAGCAAAAGGTGATAGATGCATAAAATGGTAAGAACACTTAAAAGGTAAACTTGAGGATATTCTGGAGGCAGAGAATAAACTAGCCTGAGAGTGAGGAACATTGTCAGCAGTGTAGGTATGGGAAATAGTTTCGTAGGTCTTACCTCCAGGAACCCCATCAGGTTCTCATGATGAAGAACCAAAAATGATCTCCTCATCACTCAGAAGGAAAAGAGGAAGAGTAACCACAGTGAAACAAACCCAGAGCATTCTCTAAAATGAAAGCCTACTCTCCAGGAAAAAGACTTTACAGAGCCTTATCCCACCTGGGGTATGGAAATTTCTTCCACTCTAGCCCATTTTAGACTTCCAATCTCACCTAAGGAGGTAAGGATGAGAGAGGGGGGTAAGAAACTCTTGCGAATGTCTCTGGTCCACTTAAATCTGAGATTTTATCATAAATTCATTGAACACCCTCCCTCCTTAACACTGTTCCACCACCTGAGCTGGACTCCAGTATAATAGCATATTACAGCTGAAAGAGCTGCAAGATCCAGACATTATTTGAGTAGGAGTTCTTAGAAAATCCCAAAGTCAACAGGAGAGACAAAAACAAAAACACTGAAAGAATTTTAAACCTCTGTAACTTATAGCTATAGCAAACAATAAAAATATCACATTATCTAGCCAGATTAACTTAAAACTTCACACTAAAATCTTATTTACTTCCATTTCTATTAATTGATATATTATGTCTGGTTTTCCACCAAAAATTACAAGTCAAAAAAGGAAAAAAAACACAAACTGAAGATAAAATGCATGCATCAAAATCAGACTAAGATATAGAAATGAACTTTGAATTATCAAACTGAGAATTTAAGATAACTATGATAAATACATTTAGGGCTCTAATGCAAAAAAATAAGACAACATGAAAGAACAACATATACCTAAGTAAATAGAAAGAAGGAAACTCTAAGAATCAAGATGCTAGAAATCAAAAACATTATAATAACTCTTTTTATTTTTTAAATTCTAAATTGACCTAAAATAATTTCACTTAAAGCAATAATAGTGATAATGTATTGGGAAATTATATCACATGGATAAATAAAATGAGTGATGGCATGTCATAAGGGACAGGAGGGAAAAAATGAGAATACTCTGTTATAAAGTACCTGTACTACATATGAAGTGGTATGATATTATTTAAAAGTGAATTTAGTGAATGTATTTTACAAACTCCAAAGCAATCATGAATTCACTAAATTTACATGAATTTAGTGAATTTAGTGAATGTATTTTACAAACTCCAAAGCAATCAATAAAATTTCTTTTAAAAGAAGTATAATTGATATATTAAGGGAAGATATAAAATGGAATTATACAAAATGTTTTACTAAAACCAGAGACAGCAAAAGGGGAAGAAAAAGAAAAAAAAGAAACGACAAATACAACAAATATAAAACTGTTACAAACATGCTAATTATTAATCCAAGTATGCCAATAATCACTTAAATGTGAATGTTCTAAATACTCCATTTAAAAGACAGAGATTCTCAGAGTAGATTAAAAAACAAACAAACAAAAAAATTCAAGACCTAACTATATGCTGTTTACAAGAAACCTGCTTTAAATATAAAGACAAGAATAGATTAAAAGTCAAGAAATGGAGAAAGATACATCATGCTAATACCAATCAAAAGAAAATTGGAGTAGCTATATTAATTTCAGAAAAAGCAGATTTCAGAGAAAAGAAAAATATTAGGGATAAAGAGGGGCCTTACATAGTGACAAAGGGGTCAAGTCTCCAAGAAAACATATCCCAAATATGTATATACCTAATGACAAAGTATCAAAATATGTGAGGCAAAACTGAAATTATAATAGACAAATCAGTATTATAGTTGAAGACTTCAACATCTTTTTTTTAATCAATTAATAGATTGGGCAGAAAATCAGCAAGGATATATTTGACCTGAAAGCACTGCCAATCAAATTGATTTAATTGACATTTATAGATGATTTCATTTCAAAACAGTACAACATATGTTCATCTCAAGCTCACATGGAACATTCACTAAAATAGACCAAATTCCAGGCCATAACACAATACCTTAACAAATTAAAAAATATAGAAATCATACAAAGTATGCTCTCAGACCATAATGGATTTAAACTAGAAATCCCTCATACAAAGATAGCAGGAAAATCCCCCAATTTTCGAAAATTAGGCAATATACTTCTAAATAATACATGGATCAAAGAAGAACTCTCAATATAAACTTTAAAAATATTTTGAACCAAATAAAAATGAAAATACAACTTATCAAAAACTGTGACATGCCGCAAAAGCAGTGCTAGAGCGAAATTTACGGCATTAAATGCATATACCAGAAAAGAAGAAAGATCCGAAATCAATAATCCAATCTTCTACCTTAGGAATCTACAGAAAGAAAAGTGATTTAAGCCCAATATGAGACGAAAGAAAAAAAAGAATAAAAATTAGATTAGAAGTGAATAAAATTGAAAACAGTAGAGAAAATCAATTAAACTAAAAGCTGGTTCTTTGCAAAGAGCCTTGGTTAGCCAGGATAGGCAAGGATAAAAAAAAGAAAATACAAGTTAATATCAGAAATGAAAGAGGGGTCATCACTACTGATCCCATGGACAAAAAGAATTACAAGATTCCAAATTTAAAGAATGGTTTGATCTGTTAAGTGAAGGAGAAGAAAGAGCCAGTGTGGCTAACAAGATGGTCATTTTATTAATAGCTGAATGACTTTGGATGGGAGGCTGAGATGGTTTTCAGAAGACTGTCTCACACCTCAGCAAAGTGAGTAGACACTGTCAAATCATCAGCAAATGCATGCATGCGTGGGAAGAAGCTGTACAAACCAGGTCAGCACTGCGGGAGCAACCCAGCTACAGGGCTCTGCAGGTCCCCTGCAGGAGACATAGCCAGCAGTACAGATGGCAACTTCCAAGGTCAAAGTGGATGGTACTTCCCAGTGGCTTAGAAGCGGGTTTCCATTAGCACCTTCAAACCACCGCAAATAAACAGGGAATGTATGTAAAATAATGAACTTGCTATCTATGTGCAGTTTGAAGGAAGACTCCTAGACAAGCCCCTCCTACCAAACCAAAGACTTAGGGCCCTGCTGTGTGGAAATTCTGACGTGGCCACCTCAGCCAGTGAAATCAGGTATAACTAGGAACTAATTTCAGTATCCAAAGAGGTTCTTCTGTGAGGATGGGTCATAGCTGCAGGAAAATCTCAAAAATATTATAATAGCCACCTACATGGATGACACAGTACCTCCTCATGACTCTGGCTGAGCAGAGGAGCAATCATCCACCAGGGACTGAGGAGCACGTGCCAGACCCCCAGCGGGAGTTGTGTCGGAGCATGATGGTGCTCCATCACACTGAGGACAAGGCTGTGGGAAGAACAGGAGGTAGACAATCCCAGTGGTGTGGGACAGGGTGAGCAAGAACACAAGTGGGAGGAAGACCTCATGCCACAAGCAAGAAGTGTGTTCCAGACCCTGGCTTCAAGCAATTTAGTTATTATTCTATTGTTCATTTTAAAGATACAGAAACAGGTCAGAGCAATTACTTAATGTAGCTAATAAAGTCATATAAGGATTAAGTGATAGAGCTAGTTAGCATTCTCTGATACAAATTAAAATTCTCTGTCTCTATCACCATATGAACTTTCTACTATTAAGTCACGGTGCCTAATCATCTTCGTAAGCTTCCGTTTTCCCCAGCACCAAGTTCCTTCATCCAGCATGCTGAAAACCACACTCATTCCTGATCACTCATGAGCAGGTGCATAGTAACTTCTCTGGAGTCACTTATTTCTAAAATGGGAATAACAATAATGATATCAACATTAGCAGTTGGGAATATGATAAACCATTCACTAAATTAATTCTAAGTAAAGAATACTTTTCAAAATCTAAAAGACTATCCATATATTTGGGTGAAAGATTTCATAAAGATGTATATCTTGGGGGCATAAGAGATATATGTAGTAACGAGAGCTGTAAATATCAATAAACTCTGCCTAGGAGAAAATGTAAAGTTCATAGAGAAAAAATAAAGAAGCAGAGGAAATATTCACAGCTAAGTGGTGGAAAAATCTGGGCTGCATATTATAAGGCAGTGTTCCCCAAACTTTTTGGCACCAAAGACCAGTTTCATGGACAACAATTTTTCCATAGATGGACCGGGGCAGTGGGATGGTTTCAGGATGATTCAAGCACATTACATTTATTGTGCAGTCAAACCTCTCTGCTAATGATAATCTGTATTTGTAGCTGCTCCCCAGCACAAGCATCACCGCCTCAGCTCCACCTCAGATCATCAGGCATCAGATTCTCATGAGGAGCGCTCAACCTAGATCCGTCGCATGTGCAGTTTACAGTAGTGTTAGTGCTCTTATGAGAATCTAATACTGCTGTCGATCTGACAGGAGGTGGAACTTATGTGGTGATGTGAGCAATGGGGAAGAGTGATGGGGAGCGGCTGTAAATACAGATGAAGCTTCGCCGCTTGCCCACCACTCACCTCCTGTTGTGTGGCTCAGTTCCTAACAGGCCATGGACTGGTACTGGTCTGTGGTCCAGGGGTTGGGGACCACAGTTATAAGGGAATCCAAGAGCAAGACAGTTTCAAGAATGCATGGAAACTCAATATTGCAAAAAAACAAAACAAAACAAAAAAAACAGCTCAATGAAAACAAAGTAACTGTAAGTGGCTAGAAGGAGACCATTGGGCATCTTGATGAGATAATTATCAAGGAAGTTGTTGGAATTGACCCCAGATGTCATGGAGCCAAAGTTGGCTTGGGGTATGTGTAGCAGATGGCGTGAATGATACAAAACTTGAAGCAGGGACCACACACTATCTGCTTAAGTATCTGAGCAATGAAAGAAAGAAACAGTAGTAGTAAAGGGAAGCAACAGTCTTCTTTATAGCTGATGAGATCTGTGCAGGAAAAGAGTGGAGATGGGAAAAGCAGATGGACTCAGCATCAAAGCAAAGCTACCAGACACTGAGAATGAATGGGATCTTGAGCATAACCAGGCTATGAGACAATCACCTGGAGACAGAGCTATGTTAGGATGGAGAATGAGGTGGATAAAGTTACAGAGACGGTTCCTCTTACTGGATGAAACTTACAGTCAGGTTTCCCGTTGGGTAGATATTTCAGGAGTAAGCTGTATACCAGACTTAACAGGGTCTCAAACTCAGATACCTTTTGGGGCCAGGAAGGTGAGACTATGAGTGAGCCGATGTGACATGCAATTAAGAACCTTGAAGTTTTACTAACTAATGTGCTTTCTCAAATTTTTCTTGAAGTGTATGGCCTTTTTGGTTTACCTTTTACTTTCTCGATTTTGATAGAGACATGGTCAGAGAGAAAGGTTTCCCTTTAATGAGAAAACCAATGCTCAACATGTGCTTATAAATGCAAGTGACACTTGGTCTCAGAGTCAAGGATATAGTGCTGAGTCTGAGAGGAGGTGGAATGCATGTCCTAGAGAGTGTGGTCACCAACCAGTGCATACTCAATGTTGTCACCTGAGTGCTGGGTCAGGAACTGTCAGATATATTAAGAGATGCCAAAACTCTAGATATTTATGTGAAATATGATTTTTGTATGTTGACTCAATTGAAAAAAAAAAAAAAGAAAGAAAAACGAGACTAGGTAGGCCATCTGGGCACCAGATCTTTCCATGCATCCATCTGCATCCTCGGTTGTATACATTCAACTGAACCTGTCACAGACCTGGAAAACAGCTTTTGATACCTGAAAGTCAGCGTTATTTGCGGTTTGCTTTGGTTTCACTGATTAAAGGGAAAGAGGGAAAAAATCCTTTAAAGCCCAGTGAGCAATTTGGGATTAACGGTTTACCAGGACAATTGCTGTGGGGAAAACAGAGCAGGAGGCTTAAGCTAAATGGGTTCTGTAACAGTTGAGCGGTTGTTTGTTTGACTTTGATAATAGGAGGCATTCTCATGGTCAAGCTACGGCTTGCCTTACCCACTATGACAAAACTACATGTATGTGGTAATCCAGCAATGGGGTCTTGGTAAAATGAATTCTGGTGAGATGCTGGGCAGACATTAACATATAATGATTTAGAAAAATGTTTATTTATTTTGGCGGTTTGCCACTCTATGTTGGTTATTATTTCAGACAATATCACCAAAATTTTCAGTTTTAAAACAGATTGAAATATTACACACAGTGAGATTCCATGTCTTCATAAATTCTGCCTTTTAGTTTCATATTCTAGAATGAGATGCTCTTTTCCCTAGTATTGTGTTGTTTAGGTTCTGGAGTAGCATGAACTAATGCTACAGGAAGCTGCGACTCTGGGTAGCAGGATTTTAGGAGATTTTGGCTTATTTGTTTCATGGTATCACTCATGTCAAGGGAGCCAAGAAATACCCCATCTGTGCTTAATTCAGAGACTATTTCACTAAGGTATTCCCAAATCCCAAATTATAATACATTTCCAACTTCCCTTCCTTCGATTATGTTTCCCTCCTTTTATGGTGAACGCCATTGATTGTCTCCTAATATCCATGTTCTCCATGACAGTAGAATCTTAACTGGGCACTGGGATGCTTAGAAAAAGGCAAAATTTCCAGTCTTCCTTGGCAACTAGAAGTAACATGCAACTAAGTTTCAGCCAATATGATATAAGAAGGCAACTTTCAGACACTTTCCTGTAGGGCTGTTGGCCCATGACCTATGGCCTCTTCCACTTAGTGGTCTCTTCCTGCCTCTTCTGCCTAGTGTGGATGCTGCCATCTTGGATCCAAAGGATGAGGCTATTCTTTAGGAATGACAAAGTGTGATCTGGAATAAGAAACTGAGAATATTTTGGAGCACAGCTTCCTTCCTTTCTGAGCTATATGTTCAGAGCTGAATTCCATCCTCAGTAATGCACCCTCCTGCCTCACTCTGTACACAGATACAGCTGATGTGTGTGTTGAGGTGAGGCAGCTAACGAACCGCACCCTGCCTTCACCATTTGTCTTAATAGGTCTAATCTCATCCTTTACTATTTTGTACAATTCATAACCAGATTCCTTTATACCCCAATTAAATCTTTAAAAGATTAAGTTGATATATTGGATAAATAAGAACATCTACTCTCTAATTTTTTCATCAAAACTTTGCTTTATAATTTTAAGAACCAAAATTATAATGCAACTGGAAATCTGGCAAGTGTCTTCCCATGACCCTATTTACCTTCATTTAAGAAATAGTTTTGGCTTTTTTATGACTTTATTCCATAAAAACATGAAGATCATCATATTAAGTTTCCCCAAACAACATGTGGAATTTTTTGTTGGAATTTTATTAAATTTATGCTAATATGAAGAGAATCTATTATTTTCTACCATAAACCATTTCTTCCAAGAAAATATTTTCATGTACTTAGTCAAATTTTGTTTCCTGTCCATAGTTATAGAGACCAAAAATTTCTAATTAACTCCTGGATATTTTTATAAATTTTGTTGCTATCGAAAAGCCTATTTATTACTTGGTGTTTTGATTATTAACACATCATATACTAAATAAACGTTTGAAGAAAAAAACAAGGCTGATTGGATTGTAAATTCACAAATTTTTAAAAAATCATTGCTACTGACAGAAGTAAAAGTTGCACTGTAAAAGTTTCAGTAATTTTGTATATGACAAAATTTTTAAAATAGGAAAAAGTTTTATTTAGTATGGAGTGAAACCATACCTATACGTGTCTTTTGAAGGCTTTGCCTCAGTTTGATAGCAGTTCACTTCTTTGTATCAAATTACTGATCTGGAAACTTTAAGATTTCCATTCCTCTTTACGAAAGTGGGAAAAACTTGTGAGATTAAAAGAATGCTTATAATTATTTAGTTCATTCCTCTCATTTTCTGCACAATGAAATAGGCCAACAAAGATAATAGAAAGGTAATGTGGCCTGGCCAATATCACCCAGTTATTTTTTTTTCTTAATGAGAACATCTAATAAATACAATAAGAGTGAAACAGCAAAGACAGAAATAATTTATTGTCCAACAGACATGGGTGTGAATCTTGGGCTGCCCACATACAAACTAAGTGACTCTGGTCTCTCTCTACGCTTCAGTTGCCTGATCAGTAAAAACTGTGGACCATGGCATCAAACTTGCAGAGCTGTTGTGAGGGTTAAATAACAAATTGCATTAAAAACATACCCAGGGTTGAGCACACGACACTGGATGTGTTTCAAAAGCGCCCCGTCCTCTCTACATCTGAGGATAGGAGAGCTTCTGCCACCAGAGACAAAAGGGAATTCTGTGTGAAGCCGAAGTGATTACATTATTCCAACAGCTACAGGGAAAATTGAGAACATAATCTTCATTCAAAGAATCAGCTGAAATAAGGTAATAAGATTGTCCCATACATAGCAAAGGACATTTGAGCCCAGAGCCCATAAGATTAGTAACAGATATGCTGACATTGCTGCGAAGATCCTCATCGGCTTTAGAGCTTGTTTTCAACTGAGGAGTCACAAAGTGTCTCTAATGGGGGTGGCTCTAGTGACTTGGATTTGGAGCCATTTTAATATTTAGATACCATGGATGAGAATTTTTGTTTCGTTATTTTTTTCAGGCTAATCACTGAAAAGTAATAGTTTACTTCTAACTTTTATCTACAGCGGCCCAGTAGCCAATGAGTGTTTTTTCTATGCTGGGTACCACCTCATGCAAATCTGTTCCACGAATCTTGGGTTTCTTTGCAGATGTCCCGTCCTTGAAGGACATAGACGTCTTACGCATGCTGAATGAAGGATAGTGTCCTGGGAGGCAGGGACTCAGACACATGCCAGGTCCAGAAAAGTATAGCATCCGGCTGACTCTTAAATAATCAATTCCGACAATTACAGATGGAGTAGAATTTACACTCAGGAAACGTCAGTCAGAGAGTGTCTCTGTGTAATATCAAGAAGGTTCATTGTGCTAACCTGGGAACTTCAAATGTCACTTATTAAAAGAGGCTGATTATGTTTATGTTTGTTTATGTAGGCCCACGTGATAATTTTACTTGTCTTTATGTTATAGTTGTGCCCCATTATTCCCAGAATAACCTTATTTTACTGGTTATGCACACACTAAAAGGAATATACTACTCAAATACAAAACGTTAAAAAAAGAGTTCCTTAAAAATGTTTTATTGTTTTTTACATGCAGTCCAGAAATAAACAGTCATCACTAAGTGTTATCCTCGAGTTAACTGAACTGGGATTGTCCTGGTACCCGCAAAGAATGAACTAGTATGTAACTATGCTCATGATATGCTGCCTTAACTCTGATAAAACAAAATTACACGTTGCTAAAAATTAAGGTAACATTTTGACTTCTTCCTACATTAGATATTAACTTTTTCATTTAAGTTTGCCTCCTATTCTATTTAAGAATATTAGTTAGGCAGTATAGGTTGTTTTACAAAATTCCTTCGTCATCTGAAAACAGCTTTGTAGCCATATTCACCTGCATGCATCCACACATAAGTATAAAAGCACTATAAAAATCGTAAATGGAAAAGTGGATATGTAACTGGATATATATAGATAGATAGATATAATGAAAAATTCACATTTCAGTGTCCAAAACATCACAAAAAAACTTAAAAGTAAAATATAAGCTGCAACAAAATCAAGGCTAATAAATCAATAATCTATTAAAACATCAGTAAAAACTGTTATCCTGAAAGAAAAATGGGCAAAAAATACAAATGGAAAATTAACAAATGAACAAACAAGAGTGAGCAGTAAGGATAAAAACCATTGTTCACACTCAGTATTAACTAAATAACGGACAGGAAGGCAGAACATAAATCAATTAGAAATTAAAACACAATTTTGTATCTCCTTAGAAGAAAAACTTTAGCCAACTTCAATTTAACAGAATTTAACCGAGCAAAGAAGTCTCCATTGGGACAGCCCTCAGAGCCAGAAGAGGTATAGAGAGCTCAGTTCCACAAGCTGGACAGGCATTAAAAAGTTTCGTTTTTCGTGCAATTTTATAGCAGCCTTTCCTTTTATAACTTTTGTTATTGTATTTGGATGCATGAATGGAGGTGAATTTATGGACAGAAAATGGAAGCGAGAGACAGAAACAGCTGGATTAGTAACAGCTCTGGAGTTGCCTGACTTGAACACAGTCAGTTTGCAGCCTTGATTGGCTGAAGCTCGGCTGCTGTGATTGGCTGAGATTACTCCTAAATTACGCTTTCAACTTGTTTATCTAACAAGTTAGTTTGCAGCTTATTACATAAAAACTCTAGGTGCACAGGCATCTTCAGGCCAAATTTAGTTTAACAATCTCACTCATCAGATTGATAAAAATTGAAATGTTTGGTAATATCCCTTCCTAGTAAGAATGTGAAGAAATGGAGTATACTGTATCCTCCTGGCAAAATCCTTCCCACAAAGTGGGAAGCATTTTGTCAGTAGCTTATACAATTAAAATGCATGTATCTTATCACGCAGACATTCCACCTTAAATAACTATCTTCAAGAAATATTTGCACACAGAGGAAGATATGTCCATGGATGTTCACTGAAGCATTGCTTGTAATTATCAAACCTTAGAAACATGATAGGATATTATATGGCAGCTACAAGTTTTAAATAATATATATATATGGAATATTATATAGCAATTAAAAGAAACTTTTTAAAAGAATATATACTTATTTGTTACATAAGTAATAGCAAGATCTAAGAAGCACATTGTTGACTAAGGATGCAAATTATAGTATATGGATATAGTATGTTATCATTTATATAAACTTAAAACACACACATTAATAATATACTACTTAGAGTTCCTGGTTACTGTGGTTATAAAGTGTAGCTCAATTTTACCTGCAGTGTTTTATTTCTTCTATTAACAACAGATAGAAACACAAAACCACGAAGACAGTAAAAGGATCAGAGGTTGTCAGGGGCTTAGAGGAAGGGAGGGATGAATAGATGGAGCACGGAAAATTTTTATGACAATAAAACTATTATGTATGATGCTATAATGGCAGATACATGTCATTATACATTTATCCAAATCCACAAAATTTGCAACACCAAGAGAGAACCCTAATGTAAACTATGGGCTGTGGGTGATAATGGTGTGTCAATATTGTGACCAATGCACCACTCTGGCAGGGGTGTTGACAGTGAGAGAGGCTGTGAATGTGGGGAGGGGGATACACAGGGAATCTCTGCACCTTCCATTCAATTTTGCCATGAACCTAACACTTCTCTAAAAATTAAAGTCTTTTAAAAAAACAAAGAGAAAAAAATGTTATAAAATGTTAACAATGATCATTTCCAGGCATAGGGATGATTGTTTATTTCCTTTTTATTTTAAGAAAGTGACAGAAAAAATTATTACAAAAAGTCGAGAAAGACAAATCAACCAAGAACATAAGTAGGTGATGTACAGAAGAGAAGTGCAAGTGAAAAAATACTCAACATCACCCTTAGCCAAAGGCATGCAAACTGAAGCCACGGTTGGCGCGGACTTTGATGCCATGCATGGTGCGCAGTGGTGTACTGCCGGAGCAAGTCCAGAGCAGATGGCACGAGGCCCCTTTCCCATAATTTCCTTTCGACTCTCCTCACCCTGGGGGAGCTAGGAGCAGTAGGCTGAGAAGAGAAAAGAGGACAGAAAAAAACAGAAGGGGGACACACCCTTGCCCTGTGCTAGATCCACAAGTCAGGTCTGATACCAGGGACAGGGAAAGTTTTGCATTACATATGAGGATTTAGACTGTAGGACTTTTCTATACCTGGAAAGTGCGACTTAACCTCAATAAGAACATTTTTAAGACTGAACGTGACAGACTCAAGATGATGTCATAGGGCTGGGATGAGGAAGTTTGATTCCTTATAGTTGAAAGCTGTGGTAGAAAAATTAAAACAAAGCGCCATCTACCAACAACCCAGATACGCCAAAGACTATAAATTTAAGAGGTGAGTCACATTCTGATGGAGTAACCATCTGTCTGGCTTCCCAGGCCAGTCCCCGATTGTGCTTGTGGTTCCAGAGTAATTAACAACACCCCCTTTTATTCTCAGAAGTGTTCCAGCTTGGACGATGACGCAATTCATTGGGATTATGTCATTTGTTCAAGGATAATTGGTTCAAAAGTGGCAGCACTGGAATTCAAAGCAGGTCTGTCTGGCTCCAAACTCTATTTTCTTTCCACTGCTATTAAATGCTACTAATCTGGACCTGTAGCCTGAATCAGTAAAGTCTTGTAAGTAAAATTTAAGAAAAAATGTATTATTGCTATCACTCTCAAGATGATACCCTGTTTACAGTTAAGCCAACAATTATTGTTACATAGAAACCCTTGAGGATCGATCTTAATTAATAAATAAGATGTATATACCGTATAAGCAACTGGTCCTAAAGAGATTGAAATAAATATTTTCTTAAAAATATCAAATAATTACGGTTTACATTTTCCATTTGCCTACCTGTTTTTCCCATTAGACAAACAAAGGTAAAAGTCTGTGTTTGAAAGTTTATGAATTTCAATGAGTGGAGTTCAAAATAAATAGACTTTATGGGTATTAATAAAACTAATGAAATAGGATTAATATTCATACAAGATTAAAAATATCAAGCAATAATGTTAATACTGTGTTAAACAGTATAAACTGTAAAAATTATATATTGCTTTCTTTTAAATATTAAATTAGAAAATTATGGCTTTTTTAAAAGAGAAACTTGAGTGTGTATTTGCAAAGAATTTATCCTTGGGGACATATTTTGAAATATTAAAAATGTCTATGAAAACTGCATACACACAATTGTGTAAGTTACACTTACATATATATGTGACATAGTCTCACAGTTTATCTGTGATATGCTTTTCTTTTCTTTTAGATTAAAAAGGATTATTTCCTAAGTTATGAAGCAATCTTTCAATTTATGTCTCTTTAAACCAGTTAGAGGGAAATTATCAAGAGACCCACACTGAGATGAAATGGTACGGAGAATAGAAATTTTGTGTGTCCTTCTCTATCCGTTATCAGCTGTGTGACCTTGGCCGAAGTGTTTAACCTGAGTCTTAATTTCCTTTCATGTAAAACTGGAACAATACTACCTATCTCACAATTTTTATCCAGGCTGGAAAACTAAAGTGAGCTAATATTTGTGTAGCCATGTCTTCAGAAGTACCTTTAGAAACATTACTCCTCATTTGTCAAAGGACTGTAAAAATCCAAGGTATTATTTTTATTATTGGAATAAACCTCTTCCAACAAACAATAACCTTAAACAGCAAAGAACACTTCCTGACATGGGGCTCTCAGAGTTCCAAGAGGAGGGAAGACAGGCTTAGAGTGGTGGGAGGTAGAATCAGAAGGCCCCATGGAGGAATGAATCACCTCTCAACAGATTTCTGCTTTTCAAACTGTGCACGTGTTGGGGTGGATAAATCCTGCGGAAAGCTCACGGTCTGACAAGTTCAACCGCAGTTGCCAATCTCTGCAGAACTGCTAACCAAAGCCCTCTTGAGCTTGGGGAGGAAACTCCCGCCTTGGCCCAGACTAACCATGCTCTGCAACTGATCTTCCCCCAAGCTCTTTAATGAAGTTTGACACTTGGCAGAGGTGGGGAGCCCAGGCACATGCGGGTAATGAGCTCTCATTCCTAAGAGGCTTTGGCATCACAGAAGCGTACCTCCTGCCATGTGCTTCCTCCAGCTCTCTACTCCTGCTCTCAGGGTAGGGGAGGCTGCAGTTATCTGCACACCAAGATGCCACATCAGGGCACATCTGACTGAAAATACTGGGTGTCAGCACTTATCACCAGAGTTCAGCCCAAAGGGAAAACAGCAGACCCTCAGCACAAAATCCAGAGGCCCTTCCTAAACTAAGCACTATATGTACCCTCCACAGAGAAAGTGCTGGCTGGGCAGGTGGCAAAGCAAACTTATGATGGGCAGCAAGTGACACATATTGTCCAGACTTCAGTGCCCCATACCCCAAATAGCACCCTTATTGCTCAAAAAGAGAGCATCACTTGGCCACAAGGTCTCAGCCAATGCCTACCTGGGTGGCTCTTGCTCTAAAGCTTACATGACATGACCAACTTGTGAATTCATTCATTCAACAAATGAGGATGAGGTCCCCATGACTACCAGATATTCTTCTACCTGCCTGTGAGTTCCTGCCCTCAGATGACAGATTGTTACATTAACAGGATCATTACAGAGCCCCCTTGGTACTGGAACAGCAAAAGGGTCTCTTGAGAGAACAAGGGAGTCTCGGCACTGGGAAGACCACTTTTGAGAGGGTGCTCGGGTAGACCCTTTTGACCTGAGCTGAGCTAAGCTGGATGAGCAGAACGCAGCCAGGGAGAGAGTGAAGGAAAGAATGTTCCGGGCAGAGGAACACGCACATACAGTGAGAGGGAGAGAGTTTCTGCAAGGAAAGGGTCGTGGGGCAGGAGCTTAGCAAGCCACAAAATACAGGAAAGTAACGTTCCATCAGCACCACTGTTACGTGAATAGTCCTTACCCTGCACCTTCTGCCTGTGTCTTCTATAGAATGAAGCTGGCTGGGGTTGTGTTGGGTTAATTGCCTCCTCGCGGCCTTGATGGATGGTGTCCTTTGCTTACCTCGCTGCGCTGTCATCATAGCTTGTCTTGTCCCTCTTCCCCTTCTCACTGAGAGTTTCCCAGAAAGCAGGTGTTCTGCCCTCTGTTTTTGTGGCACTAGTACCTGCTAGAACAACTTAGCACAGGGTAGGAACCCTACAAATATTTGCCAAGTGTATGAACGTAAGAGGCAGCGTGTGTGGGAGAATGCACTGCTCTCACCATGGCCCGGGGAGGGAGAGTGGCCGAAATTCTTATTGCAAAATTATAGGCAGAGTTAATCCTTCTGCAGGGAATGCATCACCGAGCCTCTCTGATGCGTCCCACCTATTTCTCCAGGAAGAGATTAAAAGTACTTATTCAGTTAATGTTTATTTTTTCTGGTTGGGAGGAAGGATCATTTTCTTTATATAGACAGAATTCAATCCCAACTAGTCATAATACAGGTGTAATGAAATAACCGCTAAGTAGACGTAAAGGGAAAAGGGGGAATGGAAAAAGAAAAGCCAAGAGAGTATAAGACGAAAGAATAAAAATTCTAGCCCTTTGATGATAATATTCCTTTTAAAATGGCCAATCATTGATTCTTCAGTTTCATGAATGAGACTCACAAGAACAAGTCCTAAAATGTGGGGTGTATCTAGGTTCAGATTTCACGTGGCAGTTATCTTATATATTTGAAATGCCAATTGATTATTAAAAACACATTTCTTTAGCTTTGACTACCATGTAATAGACAGGTAACTATTACATCGCTGTTAAACCCCAGTAAATACTGTTTATTGAAAACACATTTCTTTCAACTCAACAATATGATTGTGTATGTATCTATTACAGAAATCTTGAAACTCCATCAATTTGTGCCAAAAATACATCTCTTTTCTTTTGAATTCATAAGGCTCAAGAACTGTCTCCAATGGAGTGCTATTAAATCCCCAATAAGTATCTCGGTAATAAATGATGGCCGCTGCAGCACAAGTTTGGCAGTTTGTTTAATCGCTCAGAATAATCACTGGAAACAAGAGTACTCCACACATTAAAAGCAGATTTGTTCAAAGCACGTTGACCACTTTGTGTCTAGACTGAACTACTGCTGGCTCAAATGTTCTGGACAAAAATGTGTAGCAGCAAAACCCTTTCAGGGGCAAATTAATCACTCTGTGGGTTGGGTGCATTTTTCTGCCCCGTGGATTTATGGTAGCATTCCTACCTTCTTGGATCCGGGCTGTGCCCCGAAGCACTGGGCTGGAGCTCAGGCTGGAACCGTGTAACTGAAGATGAAAAAAATAATAGAATTTACAGAGATGAAAAAATCTAAACCATCTCCTAGTCTAACATACTCATGCTGTACAGAGGGGCAAACCGAGGCAACTGGTTAGTTCAGGGCCATTTTCCCGGGTTCTGGGTCATTTATTCTTTTCAGGGAATGTAAGAGATACTCAAAATCCAAACACAATTCCACACTACACTTTTTTTTTTCACTGAAAGATGCTTTAAGTCCTCTGGAACTGGGTAGGGCGTAAAAGACGTTCATTATTTTAAAATTATATTGATTTTCTGCTTCACTTGTGTTCAGGATAGTAAGAAGGAACATGATTCATATGGTATTAATAGTTATAAGGTCAGGCTGACATTCAGTTTAGCAGTGGGTAAAATCTTAAAATAGTTTCCTATGGTTTGGGAAAGATACCTCCCAGGGTGCCTGGGGAACCCCAAACCATGGCAGCAGGCAGCAGCCACCCTGTTCCCAGGCCTTCCCACCATCCAGCATCTGAAAGGTTAGCCCTAGGAAACTTCTGTAGATCAGTGTACGTCCATTCCGACTGCCTCGGGCTCGTCCCTTCCAGAGGTTACAGAATTTGGATCTCTCTCTTGGATATGATAGACTCCACTAAGGACTCACAAAGTTCTGGGAATTGTGAGAGATGGTCTCTGCCATCAGCTAGTTAAGCGTAGTCAGTAGAATGGACACAAACACTAAATATAGCATTTCCACAGCAATCTGTTCCTCTTATAACAATAGCTTTTGAGTGCTTGCTATGTGCAAGCAGCCCTCGTCAATGTTCTCAATGTGCATTAGCTCATTTCATCTTCACAAGAGCCCTACGGAATAGGAACTACTATTTTACAGATGGATCAGAGAGACGAATGAACTGGTCCCAAAGCAAACAACTAGGAAGCGGTGGAGGCAAGATTCGAGCCAAAGTATTATGACTCCAGAATCCGAGCTCTTTATCTCCAGAGCTAAGCTCTCTCTGGGGCAGGAGGTGGATCATAATTATAGATTTGTATGTGTTGGTACATTCTAGGCTACAGTAAATCAGATAACCAAGACCAGGGTGGAGAGGGTTCAACTAAATCATTACTGTGGCTTAAATATTGGAGGTAGGTGTTCTCGTTTAGCTGGCTCTAACCTTTTTGAAAGAAACTATTTTTGTCACTTTTTTCCTGATGGGGACTATCAGATGAATTGGCGAATTATTTGTATCAGTAGTGAAATTACTGTTAAACTGAAATCAGAATGAGTCGTGGGCAAAAGGCTATACATATAGTATGATACCATATATAGGAAATGTCCAGAATAGGTAAATCTGCAGAAAGTAGACTGGGGGTTTCCAGGAGCTGAGAAAGGGGGAAGATGTTGAGGCTTCTCCGTAAGGTAATGTAAATGTTCTGGATTTAGACAGCTGTGATAGTGGCACAGCATTGTGAATGCACTAAAGATAACGAAACTGTATACTTTAAAAGCATAAATTTTATGAGTTTTGAATTATATCTCGATTTTTAAAAATTTTTTATAAAAAAGAAGTGAGCCAAGGGCTCCTCTGTCAGGAGGCGGATGACTGATCAGAGATGTTTCAACCTTTAGTTGTTTGAGGATGCACTAGATCCAGAAAGAAATGGAGAACTCATGCCCCAAGGAAGGTTGTAAGCTTCTGATGCACTGGATTGAGGGAAATATCTAGAAAATGTTCAATGCAATAAAATGCAATTAGTAATTGCCAAGTAGGTGCCATATACTGCGCAGTGTTACACAGGGACTGGCTATGAAAAAATGCGAGTTCTGTGCAAGGACTGCTAAGTTAGAAGAGAAGGCACCCCAGCCCATGGCGAGCCTGGGGAGTTGCTACCAGAGATGTGCCCATGGAGCCCTCCTGGTGCCCTGGTTCAACGGCTGGAGGCAGCGCAGGGTCACTCTCTCTATCGCCAGATCCAGACACTGGGTTTTACTGGATTAACTAGAAAAGGTCTTTGCTTGAGTGGTGCTCACTGAAATCACACGAAGCCAATCAATCGCTCAGAGTGGCATGGTAATAATGGGAAGTGACCAGATGCTCAGGTTTCTCTGCTAGGCATGCCAGCCCACGCCTCAGAGCACCATCAAGCCTGCCTCCGATCAAAAGGGGCCTGGGCGAACACAAAATAGAAGAAAAGAAGAAAATTATCTGGAAAAAGAGATCACTTGGAGCGAGGCTGGAGTGACTTCTGACACATCACGCCCCACGCACACCGCAGGATCCCTCTTAGGTGACGGAGATGCCCAACCTGGCTCCACCCTTCCCTTTCCTGCCTCGCGATAATGTGCAGAGCAGGTTCCAAACCTTTCTGGTCATTTTTGGCCACAGACATACCCACACCAGCTAAGATATACTTTCAGAAGTAAAAATTTTGTTGCATCTAGTCACAGTTAAAATTTCTAATCTCAAATTTAGAACCACTGAAGTGTATACTTGCAAAAGTTTAAAATTATAAGTATTATGTATATTTTAACACAATGAAAGTGTCCTTAAACTAACAAAAGCAAAGGAAAAGAAAAACAACCTCAGTCTCATAGCCAATACAGTTCCTCAATTTCCTTCAAGCCGGGCCTGCGTCACGCCCCGAGGATGAGCAATGGGACGGCCCTGTTTTCCCCTTTCTCTTCCCCGTCCTCCTTGCCGTTGTCAGACTACTGCTTGCTGCCTGCTTCCCTGGGCTGAGGGCCAGCGGGGCAGGATGAGAGGGGAAGGGTGAGAACCTTGTGGCTTGATAAATACTTTGTCTTCTGACTTGGCCATGGGCGTCCTCTGCGTGGCAGGACTCAATGGGAGGGCACTTTCACGGGGCACGTATTAATAAAAAGGCTCTCGCAAGTCCCTGCAGGAAATCTTGTTACTGCATTCTTTGCTGATGGGGTAGATACGCCCCTGCATATGGTTCATTTTTATCTTCTGTAGTTCTGATGCTTTGACTTCTTGGGGCTCTGCTGACCCGGGAGAGAATGCCCCAGGCGGGACTAGCCAACGCCTAGAGATAGTAGCGCTCACCCCAGAGTGTGCCTTTTATGTACAAACTAACCAATCCAGAGTCCTCAGACCTCACCCCCTCCTCTAAGGGGCTCTCACACTCAGGACCACTCTTTGTCTACCCTAGTCAACCCAGGACCAGGTCCCAGAAAACTAGGAACAGCGCCTATGCCCCAGAGCCTGCTGAAATTATTCAAACCAGCCAATCCTAAACCTGCTCACCCTGCCTCTCCCATTCCTTTCTGCAGAAACCGCTATAAAGGCTCTTGCTCACATGTTTTCTTCTCTCCCTCTGCCTCCTGAAGGACCTGGTGATTCTCTAGGTGGCCCTGTGTGGCATGGTGTGCCCCCTCCTCTTAGGAATTATGAGTGACAAACTATCTTTTCAATAGCAGTCACCCCCTGATCTGTTGGCCTCACCAAACCTGAATAATAAAACCTACATTTTAAAACGAACGCACTGGAAATCCAGACGGTGGCTCCATAGCCCTCTCTTTACTTACCCTGCCACCATGGGCTGGTCAAGTAAGACACTCACTGCAGTGTTCTCTGGGCAAGGAGGAAACCTGCATGGCGCCCTCACACTCTACGTGACCCGCTTCCCTCAGACCCCACTATGATTTGAACGCGTCCCCCGAAATTCATGCGTTGGAAACCTCATGCCCAGTGCAGCAATGTTGGGAGATGGGACCTAATGGGTGGGGTTTAGGCCATGGAGCCCCACCCTCAGGAATGGACTAATATCACTACACAAAG
This sequence comes from Avahi laniger, assembly GCA_963575035.1. Classification (NCBI taxonomy): domain Eukaryota; kingdom Metazoa; phylum Chordata; class Mammalia; order Primates; family Indriidae; genus Avahi; species Avahi laniger. The sequence continues at coordinate 24,783 of CAUYSK010027364.1, read as the reverse complement.
GGCTTGTGGGAGCGGGTTTGCGCTCCCTTGCTGTTCCCCCGGGTGAGCACACAGCCTTCATCCTCCCTTGCCCTTCTGCCTTCTGCCATGTGATGATGCAGCAGGAGGGCCCATCAGACACCAGTGCCTTGACCTTGGACTTCCCAGCCTCCAGAACTGGGAGAGAATAAATATCTCTCCTTTATAACAGATATCCTATTATAGCAGAACAAAATGGAATTAGACCCTCATTCTTGATGAGAGATTGTTTTAGAGCTCTCCTCTCTCAACTTGTGGGTGCGTGGGTAGGACATCAGGAGTCACGGGAAGCCCTGCCGCCAATGGCAATGACTATTTCATACATTCTCAAATTTCTAGTCTCCCTCACACGGTGTGTTGGGGTTGTGGTTACAGGACAAATTCACTTACCTCTTACTGAGTCTTGCAAGAATGGGCCTAGCAACAAACATGGGGACTTCCCTTTAGAAAGTGAGGATACTTGTTTCACCACCGTCGTAAGCGTTGGGTCTCTACACACAACTCTGAGAAAATAGTGATTCTTTTTAGTGGAGTTGAAAAGCTTCAGCCAACTCAGTCCACTTTCTATTAATAGTTAATCATACACTCACACACATACACACACACCCCAGTATGTACACACAGACATGTAATGTAAAATACATATGCATGTATGCATATATATAAGCCTACTGTAAGGTATTAAAAACATCCAGTACGTTATTAAACTTTCTGCATCATTCCACAGCAGAATTTTGAGTGGCTATGTAGTATTCTATAATATCATGTGGTTGAGCAATACTTGTTAGATATCAATTTTATTTCTAATTTTAAACTATGATATAACATTGCTATAAACATGTACACAAATATTTTTTAATTTTTTAATTGTTTTAGAAACATTGCTTCATATATTCTTAGAGCTGACTCAAAGGTTGTGACTGTTTGAGTATTTGAAACATATTAAAAACTGATCCTCTGAAAAGATTTTGCCAATTTAAACCACCACAAGCAAAATAAGGAAGTTGTCATATCATTATCAACGGTAACCATTACTATTTTTGTGAAAAAACAAATATATAACTGCAACAATTGTTCTTTTTTATCCTTTCTCTTGACTAATATTGGTGTATTTTTTCATATGCATATTGATGATTCGTATTTATTTCTTCCATGAGTTACCTACTTTTGTCTTTTGCCAATATACCTATTTTATTTTATTTTGTCATAATTCTTACTTTGAGAGATTATTAGGTTGGTGCAAAAATAATCGTGGTTTCAGATCATGAATTTTAAATCATTATAACTAGGCTCAAACAAATCTTTATTAATCAAAATAGGAACCTCTACAATCAACACATTTTTGTCAACAAGAAATAAGTTTGTTGATTCCTATAGCATAAAAATTCATGCTTCAGGATTCGACGAGCTCTTGGAAAGCATTTTCTGCATTCTGCTGGTTGTGGAAGCATTTTCCCTGCAAAAAGTTGTTGAAATGCTTGAAGAAGTGGTAGTGGGTGTGAGAGGTCAGGTGAATGTGGCGGATGAGGCAAAACATCGTGACCCAATTCATTCAACGTTTGAAGCGTTGGTTGTGCCACATGCGGCTGGGCGTTGTCGTGGAGAAGAATTGGGCCCTTTCTATTGACCAATGCTGGCTGCAGGCGTTGCAGTTTTCAGTGCATCTCATTGATTTACTGAGCAGACTTCTCAGATGGAACGGTTTAGCCGGGATTCGGAAAGCCGTGGTGGATCAGACCAGCAGCAGACCAGCAAACAGTGACCATGACCTTTTTCTGGTGCAAGTTGGCTTTGGGAAGTGCTTTGGAGCTTCTTCTCAGTCCAACCACTGAGCATGTCATCGCTTGTTGTCATATAAAATCCACTTTTCGTCGCACGTCCCAATCCAATCAAGAAATGGTTTGTTGTTGTTGCATACAAGAAGACAAGACGACACGTCAAAACGATGGCTTTTTTGATTTTTGGTCAGCTCGTGAAGCACCCGCTTTTCAAGCTTTTTCACCTTTCCAATTTGCTTCAAATGTTGAACGACCATAGAATGGTCAACCTTGAGTTCTTTGGCAACTTCTCGTGTAGTTGTAAGAGGATCGGCTTCCATGATTGCTCTCAATTGGTAATTGTCAACTTCCGATGACCACTGCGCTTCTCATCTTCAAGGCTCTCGTCTCCTTTGCAAAACTTCTTGAACCACCACTGCACTGTACGTTCGTTAGCAGTTCCTGGGCCAAATGCGTTGTTGATGTTGTGAGTTGTCTCTGCTGCTTTATGACCCATTTTGAACTCGAATAAGAAAATCGCTTGAATTTGCTTTTTCTTTAACATCATTTCCATAGTCTAAAGTAAATATAAAATAAACAGCAAGTAATAAGTCATTATCAAAAAAACATAAAGCAAGAAATGTGGATTAAAATGATGTATAACATAACCACTTTTATTTAAGAATGTATTCTAATATCAAATGTAGTCCAATTTCAACAATGCTAAAACCACAATTACTTTTGTACCAAACTAATATAAAGGAATATAATGCATACATGTGAACTTTTGTTAATTATTCATAATTTATATTTTCTTTGTCTTTTTAAATATTAAAAACTACAGATACAATTAAAATTGCCTTTATCCACCATCTCTCTTCATCCCTCCTATTCTCTCTCCACATCAAGGTAACCACTACCATGAATTTAGTGTGTATGTTTCTCATTTATTTTCGTTTCCTTTTATATACTTCCATATATGTAGCTATGAACCCTATATATTATTTGTGGGCATGTTTAAAACATATAAAAATGTTAGAATTCTATATTCATTATTCTGCTATTTTCTCCTTATTCAATCATATTTTTTAGATTTCTGTGCGTTGATGTACAAATAGAAATACTTTGTTTCTCTTAGCTGCTGTATTAAAATTTGTTGTACTTAAATATCACAGTTCATTTATACATTCATCAATTGTATTTTGGTGTGTTTCCTTTTTTCCCCCATTATCAACAATACTGCAGCAAACATCCTTATGCAGAGGTCCTTGTGCACATGTACAAATATTTCCCTAGAATAAATAACCAGAGGTGACATTACTAAGTATTGAGTTGTGGGCGTTTTCAGTTTTGCCAGATCCTAACGCTTGCTTTCCCCTCAGGATTTTATAAAATTTTTCATTTCCCCACATTTTCACCAGTACTCAGTGTTGTTAAGCCTCGCTTTGGCCTCACAGCTTAGACAGACACCCTGTTTGAATTCCTATTCGCACGTTGCTTACCTGTTGGAAAGTCTTCTCGTATATTCGCTGGCCATTTGGTTTCTTCTATGAATTCACTGTTACCTTTCTTTACCTTTTTCTTTTATATTTCACATTTTTTGCATTGATTTGCAGAAATTTTTAAATAACTGGATACTGATCCTTTGTCAGTTTCATGACTTGGAAAAATCTTCTCCCACTTTGCGACCGGCCTCCTTTCTAACATAATTTATAATGTTTTACATACTATAATATTTTGCTTTGATGTTAATTAATATTTACATTTAATGCTTTATGTTTTTTCTGTCTTATCACACCTAGGAATCATAAAACTATTTCCTGTCAATTTTTCCACTGGAGTGCTTTATTTTTCTTTTTGTAAAATAGGGACTTTCTCTTAGTTTGCTTCTATTTTTTTTGTTTGTTTGTGTTTGGTACTTCGTTTTTCTTTTCTTGTATAGAATTTTAATATTTTTATGTAATAAAAATTACCAATATATCTATTTCCCCCTGGGTTTTATGTTTATAAATATTGATCAAAATATCACATTGTATATTACTAGACAAAGAAAGGTAAACCTAGATGATATACATTTTAAGTATTTGAGTATTAAAACATGACTGTGATGAATGTGTTTCTGAATCCTTGCAGTTCATCAAAAACATATTATTAGTTTAAACTTCCATTGTCAATAACTTGGATTATCATTTCCTTTCATATTTGACAGTAAGAGTACTATTATTTTCATCTTCATAATTTGCAGGTGAAAAATGGTATCTAATTTTTAAGAATTTTCCATTGTTCAATCGATGTGAGTTTGAGGAAACTTTCTTATGTTTATTGATCATTCTGTTTCTCCTTTCATAAATTTCTACTTATATTTTTGCTCATTTTTTACTAGAAAATTTGTCATTTTCTTATTTTAAAAGTAGTTAATATGTAGTGAGATTATGAATTGATTTTGGTGCCAACCTGTATTTTGACTTTCAGTTTGGGGAAGATGATTTCAATATACACAAATTTTTAATTTTTATACAAATATGCTAGTATATTTTCTCATGCCTTTTTCCAATGCTTTTACGTCTATTATGCATTTATGATGCATGTATGAATATGCTGGGAAGATGTTTAAAATAGAGAGTAAGTTTGAGGGAACGTGTGCTGCGTAAATTTGATTATTAATTGCATGAGAGACAAAACTTCCATAAAAGAGAAACAGTATTCAATTTAGACAAAAATGTTATCTTTAGTTTTTAAAAAAAGTTGTAAGTACTTATGTATAGGCATTCAAATGTGCATAACTTTAAAATCTTGTATGGCTTTACTATTGTAAGGAATAAGACAGCAATTCAGAAAGATTGCTACTTATCTAGTAGAAAAATAGTGCTTGTCTAAATACCACCATAAAAATATTGGAGTGCTTATTTAACTCAGGACATTGTGTCAAAAAACAAAGCAAAGATTTATTGATAAATACTACCATCATAATCTCGATTTGAGAAATATATTCCTATTACTATCCATCTGCTATGGACTGAATGTTTGTGTCCTTCTAAAATTCATATGTTGAAGTCCCACCCACCATGCGATGGAATTTTGGAAGTGGCGCCATTGGTGGGTAATTGAGTTTAGATGAGGTTATGAGGGCAAAGCCCCAATGATGGGATTAGTGCCCTTATAAAAAGAGAAAGAGACACAAAATGCTCTCAATGCTGTTTCTCTGGAGAGCCGTGGAGAATATGAGCAGTGGCCAAGAGACAGGCCAGGCTGAGGTGGAGAACTGTCTATCCATGAGGACTCCCAAGTAAGGTGCGTAGCCAGAGGTCTTTGACTGCTGTGAGTTATACCCCATGACATCATCCAAGTCATCCAGAACAGCTGCTGCATACAAATAGGCTTCATGTTTGTGGTGAATTAGGGACTGTCTTAGTCCATTTGGGCTGCTATAACAAAATATTATATATTGAGCAGCTTATAAACAATAGAAATTTATTTCTCAGCGTTCTGGAGACTGGGAAGTATAAGATCAAGGCACCTGCAGATTTGGTACCTGGTGACACCCACTTTCTGGTTCATAGAGGGCATCACCTCTCTGGGTGCTCATGTGGTGGAAGGGAAAAATGGATCATTCTGAGGCCTCTTATAAAAGTGCTAATCCCCTTCAGGAACCGTCATGACTTAATCACCTCCCAAAGGCCCCACCTCCTAATACTATCATTTGGTACTTAGGTTTCAACACATGAATTTGGGGAAAACGCAAACATTCAGACCATACGAAGGATATTTATCTAAAAAATTGAGAGGTCGATGTTCAGTGTGCAGGCTGGCTTTAGGTAAAGAGGAGAGGTCAGACTCAAAACTGAATTAGTGAGTTCAGAATTTGGTAGATGAGAAGGTAGGAACATTGAGAATACCATGAAAAGTTAAATCCTTAAAATTCTCTGGAATGTTGGGAAGATATTTAACCTTCTGACAGATAGGAGATAGCAGATTCATGCCAATTGCACGTAAATCTAAGAATAATAAGTAAGGGAAATTTGGAGAAGGGATCCAAACTCCTGCAGGGCTCCCACGAGCCAGTATAATGCAGGTGTCATTGTTACTATAATCTCATTTGTACCCTCCTTGGCTGAAGGTGGGACAGGTATGCAGCTCTCGTAAAAATGGGATCTCTCCTTACATATTGTTTCATGGCTTGCTTTTGTCATTCGGCAGTATCCTGTGAGTATTTCTTTAGGCCTTTTCTAACTCTCTAATGAGTACATATTATCTCACTGTAAATAAATATTTGCTGGATGACTGGATAAAAGAAATGTATGTACATATTGCAGTTTATTTAACGTTGTATTTCTGAACACTTAAATTTGGCCCAAATTTTCCTCACAATGAGAAGTAGAATGGTGATCAACCTTGCACAGATATTTTTATATACCTCTAATCAATTCCTAAATGTGACATTCCTTAGTGAAAAGATATGCACATTTTAATGTGTTTGAAATGCACTGCCAAATTGCCCTCCAGAAATGTTGGTCCAATTTACATTCCCACCATTGGAATATGAGTTTCCATTTTTCCATACCCTGCCTAGCACTTGCATAATTACTCCTTTTAGTCATTGCCAATTTGAGACAAAAACAATATTTAATTGTTGTAATTGTCATTTCTTTGGCCACTAGTGTAGAAGAAAATTTTTAAACTTGTTTATTTGCCATTTGTATTTTTTCACTGATGATTCGACAATTCATTTCTTTGTCCTTCATTTCCATTGCAGTGTCTTGGGGTTTTTTCTTACAGATTTGTAAGAGCTCAAAATATTGAGGAAAATAACATATTTTCATTAATCTCTTTTTTAAAAAATTTTCCCTTGATAATTTAATGTACTTTTTTTTTAGTTTTGGGGAAAATATTTATTTTTAGGTAATCATATATGTGAATACTCTCCTCTTTAATTACTTAAACATTTATTATTATTTAATTGCTTAAACTATTATTGTGCAAATGTTCAAATCAACACTTTTAGTTTTCTTATATATTTACTAATATGTTGCATTGTTTCTCTCTATAATCCATCTAGATTTTATTTGGCAGTACAGTTCATGTGAGAGAATTAAATTAATTATTTTTAAAATATTAAAATTTATTGAATAAATTCATTTTTATTCAATAATTTGAAGTGTTACCTTATTAAATACTAATTCACTCATATATATATATATATATATGAATTCTTATTATTCTCCTTGAATCGTTAGTGTTATACTTTTGTGATCTCTTTAGGTTTATGATAAATTGTGAACAAAGTATTTGACAATGGAAGTCCTTCTCGTTCTTATTTTCTGGGACCTCTTTCTTCATTGATTCTTTGCATGAACTTAAAAAATATTTCGTGTAATTTGAAAAAAAAAACAGAAAGCAACATTTGTTAGATTATCATTAAAATTTTAAGCTAATTAAGGGTAGAACTGATAAGTTTACATGTTTTTTCCCATGCAGAAAGAGGGTAATCTTTTCATTTTTTAAGATATCTTTATGCTACTCAGGAAAGTTTTACAGTATTTGTCATATGGTCACATATATTTCTTTTCAGCAAACCTGCATATTGTTGTAATGGATTATATTTTTTGTTATATTTTTTGTTATATTTTAACTGATTATAGCTGTATATAGAAAGGTGATTTTATACAATTATTTTTAAAAATTTAATAATTTTTGTATAATTTCTTTGTAACCCATCCACTTACAATATTTCCTTCTTCCAACCTTCTGTATTTGGAAGGAAGATATTGTGATTTACACACACTGAGGATTTTGTCTCTCCTTTCCGAATAATAATACCTTTTCTATTTTTCTTGATGTGTTGCATTATCTAGAATGTCCAGAAAGAAAATTTTAAATTATGACAGTAAGTTACTTTTCTTCTTTCTCATTTTACTAAGAATGCCTGTGATATTTCACCATTAAATGTATTTCAATATATATATTTTTGAAATAATTTAAACTAGTTATGTTAAGGAAGTATCCTTTTAATCTTAGTTCTAAGTGTTTGCAGTTCTTTTGGATTCATACATAAATAACTTAATCCAAGGTAAAGGAAACAGCCTGAGTTCAAAGTCAAGTACAATGTCACTAAAACTAGGGTTGTCAGACATCCTCCTGTACATAATGGATTATCCTATATTTCAAAAACAACTGTGTCAGGATGCATAATCATTCCGCATTTGATCTAGCTCTGACACTACCGATGACATCTGTTAGGCCCTAACCTTCTCCGTGCCAGTAGCAATATGCCCCACGTTCACCGAAAATAAAATATGGCAGCCTTAATAAAAAGCAAATTTTGTAAACAGAATTGCCCTGTAGTGGGCTGGTTTAGTTCAGATCAAGTTCCAGGTCTGTTGGGCTCTCATTTTTTAATCCTATAATCAGCAAAATCCGGGTGCAATTTTGGACTTCAATGTGAAACATGAATAGAGGTTTAGGTTGTGAGGTTTTGAAGTAATGACTCTGGAAAAAAGAGCTGAGCATATCTGCTGGGCCATCTAGTGGCTGCAGAGTGCACCTGAAAGGAAAGAAGAACCACGAAATAAAACCACTAGTGTGGTCTTCAAGTTCAGGATAAAAATTAATAGGGTAACATCACTTGAACCCCCTTCTTAAACCAACACAGACTAGGACTTAGCACACAATGGGGGTGCGATTACTTTTGGTTACCAGGGATTTGACTAATGAATAGAAGAATACCCAAATTCTTGCTGCAGTCTTTACAACTCAGAGATAAGTTTACATTATTTACATAAAAACAGCCACTGATGGAAGAAAGACAATGCAGGCAGGAGTACCAGATTTAAATCACCAACATGATTTAGAAAAACATAAGCAGCTACCGTGCGGGGGTATAGACTTAAATGATGGCAACTGAAGGGAAAGAATTGTAGTTAGAGAATGCATTCCTAACGAAGGCTGATTCGTGGTCCTTAAAGGAAACCACTGGATTTTGAGAGTAATAAAATTATTAAAGCTATCTTCCATCTTTTCCTTAAATTTCTGTTTCTGTCTATATAAAAACACAAAACCAAAAAAAGAAAAAGAAAAGAAGAGAAAAAAGAAAAGAAAACAAACAAGCAAACACAACAAAAAGAAGAGAGTAAGAGAGTTAGCTTGGATCCTAGCTGGGAAAACTCAAGAACAAAGATAAAGCAAACTGATAGCTTTCGAATGTTAATGGGGTTTGTCACCTCCTAGAGTGTGTAAATTGAAGACATCTGTCTGGTCAAAAATAAATTCCAAAAATCCCAAACTAATTGCTTCATATACACAATGCAAAACCTCAGAATTCCATGCAAAAATAAACCTTCATTTGGAAAATAAACTTCATACAATTATGATAAAAGAGGACCTGTCAATGAGCCAGTGCTTAATACAGAAGGATTATTTTGAAATAAACTTCTTCAGAGCTCATTAGAATTGGAAAGAACTGTGAAAATAGATCTGTCTACCCAGGTCCTTGGTATGTGATGGCATTTGAAGGAGCTCAGCTAAAACTAATACAGGTTTGCACCACAAGTCTTTGTTGAAGTTTTAGAAATTACGTTGATTTATAACACGCAAAAAAAAGAAAATAACATAATTTTTCTTGTCTGGCCTCTGAAAAATAAATAGAAATACAGCCAAACCATACCCAGAAGACGTGCTGATGAAACACATCACAGCATCCCTCATCTCTGAAGAACGGCTCTTCCTTTTGTCTGTTCATTTTAAAAGGGTGTTTTCATTGTTCACAGAAGAGATAGAAAAGAAAAGACTATTTTAAACTTTCTACAAATGGACAAGAATTGGCAAAATCTTTTCTAGGAAGCATGTTGATTTATCAGGGATACTTTAGATGGTGTCATAGGCCTGATGGAGCAGCAGTAGGCGCCTACAATGCTGCCGTCATTCAGACAACCACGAGACCACGGCACGGGCAGAACTCTTAGTTGCAGGCAAAAAAGACTAAAGGTGCACAAGCTTAGGCAATTTGGCTAATGTACTGACTCATGTAGCCAGGTCACAGGGAGGGCAGAAGCCCGGTGTCCTCAGAGTGGCTGAGGGAGTGTTGGAATGCTCTGTGAACACTGCCGGACTCCACAGTGGCTTTCTTCATTCCCATGATGTTGCTTTTCCCGCAACACTAGAACCAAGTTTCCAACAAGTCCTGCTCTTCACCACCAGAGAAGGAAAAGATGCCACTCACTGTGGTTCCAGAGATCTCAAGGAAGGACTCTTTCTTTGGCTTAGGTAAGTTTTCTGCCCTTTGCCCTACCCAATTGCTGCAAAGATAGAGAGAAGTTTATGCAGAGGCTGGTAGACACCATTCTGATCACACGTTAGAGTAGGGTGTATTGGGGAAGGGGCTCGGGGGATGTTGACACAGCAGAAGAAAGGACTGGCTACTCCCAGCAGAAGGAAGAGATGCTGGGCAGTTAAACCACTCGTGTTTCCAGCCCAAGCACCAAGTAGCAGCAGCAGCAGCAGCAAAACAGCAAAATGAAAGCTGGCATGACAACAAAGTATGAGGGTCAGCCGATTCACTGATCTTCCCCTGATTGGGAAGGGTCTAGCAAGGCAAGGGGTGCTGCCATCTATTCCCCATGCAGAAGGGGCATGATCTCCCCACTTAGGGAAAATGATCCGGGTGGGCCAGAAAGTCCTCTGAGAAGGGCTGGCTTTCTCGCTCATCATTTTGTTCCAGAATCCTACTTTGGACACTAAAAACTGAATGTCTTCATTCTCCTTGCATCCTTGCAGAAGTGATGCCCTACACCCCATCCCCACCCTAGAGGCAGAGCTTATTTTGGAATTGGCTAAGAAGAGTTTGTACCCGGAAGTCCAAAAAGGATTCATTATGATTTTTCAAAGTAATTGTATCTGTTACTCTCTGCCCTCCCCTCCAAATTGGCCTCTGTGGCACCTCAAAGGCGTATACCGTTGCCTAAGGGGACTCTCCACCCCACGATGGAAGAATCTAGGTCTCCCTCTAACTAGAATCTGTTTGTTCATTTATCCCCCTGCTCTCTGCGTGTTTGGGTTAAGTGGGTACTGGTGGGAAGCCTCGTGCATCTCCTATAATAGGAGTTGTTTCTCATTTCCACTAACATGTGGCTTCTTCTTAGAACTGACCCCGGGAGCCCACTTAGGAAACTCAGCCATATGTGCAGACAAAACTTCCCTTGCACTGGATAAACCAAAGGCGAGCAGCTGTCTCTGTGGAAAGACTACAGAAGACGTGGGCTGGGTCCAACCCCACGTTCACTCCAAGACATCCCACACCACTGCCTCCGTTCTCTCTGCAGCTCCCCCTGTCCAACTGGATGGAGAAACGGATCCTGCCCAAGCTCAGTCTTGGGAGGTCAGCAAGGTTCTCCTGTCTGGCTTATCAAGATCCTTCAAGATGGCCTTATATCTGCTCCTAGTTGGAAGTTCTCTTTCCAGACTGGTCATGGAATCCACCCTCTCTCTGTGAGGCCCGGAAGCACGGTCTCTCTGATTGTGTCTGGCAGTGGCAGTGCAGTTATAACCTGGAGCAACCAGTGTTAGAATCAGGATTTTTACGCCAGGGTCTAAATGGTAATGTTCTCCGTCACCTCCTGCTCTTTCATCTGATGTCTCTCCTGTATTTGCCTCTGTAAATCATTCTCTCTCTGGGCCCCATGCACCCCGGTCTCAATAAAACTTGGCTCTCAAATTTCAGACTTTTTTGTTTTGTAATCAGTGTGTGATGACAATAACATGTTGTTCTGTAATTCTGATATCTCCCAGGCATACTCTTCAGGTAGTGGGATCACAAAATTACTCATGTTACAAATCAGATGGGCATTCTCCCAAACTGAGTCTCCCTCCAAAGTGCCACCTGCTAGGTAGCCAAAGAATTTGATGCCTTTTAGTACAATTTGTTTCTGTATGATGATGATGATGATGATGATGGGCTTCCTATCCTTTCAACACTCGTGTTTGGAAACTAGTTCTCCCAGGCTCTCATTGTACCTACAGTCTCACCTTAGCATGGACATGAACACACTCTGGGCCTCTGTGACAGGCTGGAAAGTGGGATCTAGTGAATGTTATTCCTTTAGACCTAAGTTGAGAGAACTGAGTGAACAGCCATGAGGAAAAGCAAAGTTGTCTTCTTAGAAAGAACAAGGGCTTTGGTAACGGTGAACCAACTTCAAGTACTGTTTGATTTTGTGGAGATCACAGGACCATAAATCAGAGCACAGAAGGAAAATCAAACCAATATGATTGTGTTAATAATTAGCTGGAGATTAGTATTAGGAGTCATGAGCACAGAGACGGTACAGCTATAGGAGCCGGTGAGGCTGTGAAAGAGACCGTAGATTCGGAAGGGGGTAGGGAGAGAACAGCATGAATAGACATTGATACCGCAGACACAGCAAAAGGCAAACAAAGAAAAAAAGGCTATGAAGTAATTCTGGCAGTCACGAAGGCAAGAGGACAACTAAGAAAGAAAGAGTAGGGTTTTATACCCTAAAGGAGGAGGACATTTCTAGAAAAAAAAACAGGCTCTACATTGGCCAGTACCACCCAATCTAATCAACCAGGAGCTAAAGATAGTCCATTAAATGCCACCATTAGAAGGTTGTCATTAAAAGGACACTTTTCTGAGAATTTAGAGGTAAGACATGACATAGAGTGGTTTGAAATAAATTGTTTTATAAATTGTGGACAGTACTTTTAGTTCTCTGTATCAGTTTCCTGTTGCTCTAGCAAATTACTACCGATTCAGTGGCTTAAAACAGCACAAATTGATTACTTGACAATTCTGAAAGTCAGAAATCCTAAATGGGTCTCAGTGGCCAAAAACGAAGGCATTGGCAGGGCTGCATTCCCTCCTGGGAGCTCCGGGGAAAATCCACTTCCTCGCCTTTCTCTACCTGCTAGAGGCACCTGCATTCCTTGGCTTGTGGCCTCTTTCCATCCTCAAGGCCAGAAACACAGCATCTTGAAATCGCCCTCCGACTCTGACACTCCAGCCTCTCTTTCACTTGCGTGGACCTTTGTAATTACATCAGTCCCCGCACCCACCCACCACCAATAATCCAGAATTATCTCCCCATCTCAAAACCAGCTGATTAGCAACCTTAATTCTATCTGCAGCCTTAATTCCCCCTTGTCATGGAATAGAACATATTCACAGGTTCTACAGATTAGGACGTGAACATTTATTTGAGGGGTGTATTATTCTGCCTACCATTTTCTCTGACTTGGTTTTCTAATGCTCAGTTGTAAGTCTTCGAGATCTACTATATGTGCTATATAGTCTGGAATGATATTCAAAATATTTAACAGCCAGTATGCAAGCAAATCAGTAGACCAAAATAGATGCTAGCTTGCCAGCTATAGTGTGGGGGAGGAATGTATTGTTATTTGAGGCATTGATCCTCCCTCACAGTCAGTTGCTGTATCATGAGGAATTTGTAGGGGCTGGGAGGTGGGGCACCAAGGAAGGTGTGGGGTGGCTCAGAAGTGGAGAGTACTCCTGCAGCTAGAGGCAGACGCTCTCTGTCAAATGGTAGAGAAGTATCTCAATACTTAAATACCTGATAGAACCCTATCATTGTATGACAGCTAAACCTCCAGTCTATGTGTATTTCATATGCTTATACACATGTAAATGCATGTAAAAAAGGTCTGGAAAGAAATACCCTAAATTATTCATAGTTGTTACCCACAAAGGAAAATATGAGTGTTAAAAATGCTTATCAGAAGCCCCTGGAGTCTTCCCTTAACACTTTCATTTTTTTCAAAGAGAATCTCTTTATATATTGTTTGTGTTCTTAAATTTAAGAAATTTAAGAAATAGTCTGAAGAAATAAGCACCAAGAATAGCAGTTATCTCTAGGGAAGAGCCTAGAATTGGGGCAGGAATATAGAAATGAAAGAGGAATTGAAGTGTTGTTAGCTCTATAATCTGAATTACTCGAGTTTTCAAATGCGCAGAATTTTTTACATAACTTAAATACATTCTAAAATCTGTCAGTCTAAATGTGTCAATTCTAAAATGTGTAGAGAATTCATAATAGGTTCACGTTATATGAGAATTTTGTACAGGATAAAGGCATTTTAGATCACTGGGGAAAGTATAGAGCTTTCACTAAATGGTTCTGAGGCTACTGTGTTCCATTTAGAAAACAAATCTTTGAGTTCTCACAGAAATAAATTCCAAGTGCAGTTAAGAAACTAAATACAAAAGCAAAATCATATATAAGTATAAAAATGTTTATAATTTCTGAATAGTAGAGGCCTAAAAAGTGACCCAATGAAAATGCACAAATGGAAAGTCTGACTACATAAACGTGTAATATTTATGTATATGAGAAGAGATACCATAAAGAACCTTAAAAGGCAAAAGAAGACTGTGAAAAAATATTTGACACACATATAAACATAGGACTCAGCAACCAAATACATATATAAATCCTACAATCCAGAAGAAGCAGGAAAACAATCCATAGGGCAGATTGCCAGAGGCTGCAGGAGAAACGCAAATGGCCAACGAACACATAAAAAGATGCTTGATTTCTCTTGTAATCCAGGAGATACAATTTAAGATAGCATTGCATTTTTCCCTCTTGGATTGGTAAAAAGGACCATTCCTAGCAAGTATTGGCAAGGATATAAGGATATGCTGATGTCTTTATACAGTATTACCATTGATTTAGTCATCTTGGAAGGCAAGTGAATAATATCTATTACAGAATGAGATATAATTTCATCTCACTTATGCTAAAAAGATGCAATTATGTTCCTATAGGCACAAGGATATGCATGACACTACAGGAATGAGTCTGCAAGGCACATGCTAGAATGGTGAGAGCAGTTACCTCCCAGGTGATGGAGCTGAGCTAGGTCATCAGCTTGGAGGAGTTGTGGGAGGAGCGCTGGGAGGCTTAGCTTAACTTTGCTGTTTGAATTTTCACAGTGAGAAGAGAATCCATATGTTTCTCATGAAGTAAAAGGAACGAAATTAGTATTCGATTGGAAATTATAGTTATGTGCTTCTGGACGCTTGAGAAGAGAGCAGCTATGTGAATCCTCAACCCCTGAGCCTTGGTTTTCAGGCCCGGCTGGGCAGCAAGCCTGGAGAAAATCATTCGTGACTCCATGTTCATTTCCTCGTCTGTAGAGCCGAGGTTCCAGAGCGGCCACGTAGGGATGTTTTGAGGACAGAGTGCATTGAACTAACGAAAGCGTTCTATTCTATGAAGTGCCGCTTTAATGTTAGTTAAAACCATAACTAATTATATGGATAATTTTCAATTGACATCTAGTCATTGGTAAATATTTAAATAGCTACATTTCAAAAATAAAATAAAATTCGCTTAAAGTAGATTCTGGCTAATCTGATTGATTCTCCCTTCTGGTCCTCCCTCTGTTCCTTCCTCTCTTTTCCCTTCGTTCCTATTTCCTCCGAACCTCCACTTTCTGTTTGAATTTAAACAAGTATAGCTAAGTTTAAAATTTAAAATGTTAAGTATCATTTAAAAAACAAAGATTAATATAACAAGTATATCCTTGTTAATATCATCCAAACTTAACAATTGCCCATATTTTTCTCTTATTTGATTTTAAAAAAAAAAAGAAAGAGAAAGAAAGAAAGAAAGAAAGAAAGAAAGAAAGAAAGAAAGAAAGAAAAAGTTAGTTCTCTTTCGAACACTATCTGTAATCCTCTTCCTGTTACTCCCTCCAAGAGCAACAACTATCCTGAGTTTGGTTTATAAACTCTGTACTGTTTAAAAATATATAATTTCAGTACATAAATGTGTCCCTTAAATTTCTGTGGACATTGATATTGTTCTTTGTGGGTGACTCTTAAAAATTGTACATGAATTACAAATTATAGCTTCAAATTCTTTCATGCACCACTTTTCAGGTGCAAAGTTTCAGAATGGAAAAGACTGGACATTTATTCATCCCCTGTTATGTGGCAAGCTCCTTCCATATAGTATTTCAATGCTCAAGATAACCGAGGACAGCAGGGTTTATCTCCTCCTTGCACAGATTGTGAAATTGGCTAAAAAGGTTAGGTTATTCCAGAAGCTCTTCACTTATTGCAATGAACTCCCTGATCCAAACCCCGATGCTCCCCTGCATGACTGCCGCAGGGTCTATCTGGTTCGCCTGCATCCCCTCCACGCCTCCTCTAGTCTGTTCTCCACAGTGAAGCCACAGTAACATCTTGTCACTTCTATTCAAAGCTCTGTAGCAGCTTGCCATCCTACTTAGAGTTAAGTATCCTTCAGGTGGCTGCAAAGGCCCTGCCCTATTTGGCCACTGTGACTTCTCTGACTTCTTTCCTGCCTCCCTTACTCCAGTTCTGCCCTGTGGGTCTCTGTGTTCTCGGTGGGATGCATCAGGCCTGCTGCTGCCCAGCACCTTGCAAAGGCGCAGCCAGTTGTTCCCTCTGCCTGAACACTGTCCTCAGAGGACCTCAAGACGTGCCTTCCCTTCCTTCAAGTTGTTTCTCAATTGCTACCTTCTCAGGAAGGTCTATCACAGCCATCTGCTGACTTCTCCAACTTCATATGTCTCTCCTTGGTAATTATCACTTTATGATATTCTGTAGCCATTTATTTTTTTTTTTTTTTGTCTGTCTTTCCTCAAGAAGATATAAATTACCTGAAGTCAGGGATTTTTTGTCTTTTTGTTTCTTTAAATTTTAGCTACCTGGTATGGCCTCCATACCTAGAATAGTATCACCATAGCTGGTGCTTAGAAAATATTTATTGAATGAATGCATTCCTATTTGACCAGTAAGGAATGAGTGTAAATTTCAAACTAATACCTGACACCAAATAGTGGATGTTTTTATGACAAACAGCCTCCCAAGAGGATGTTTTTATGACAAACAGCCTCCCAAGAGATGCCCAAAGGGGGAACCTGGTCCATTCATGGGAATTATTACTGGACATTTGGGAGAATAACTGACTAATATCCTCCTTAGCAGCAAGAGTAACAGGGAATGATTACCCTTCTGTGGACCTCAGAGGTCCCACTCCTGCTTGGGAGAATTGGGGGATGGAATGGGAGTTTTGTTGCACTCTCAGTACTTGAACCTGAAAGGTAGACTCTACAATCAGATAAACACACACCTGCCCTCCACACCAGGAGACAGCAAACCAGACGCAGTGGTTTTCATATCTCTCAGGAAGGCCTTATATTTTCCTGATTTAATTCAAGCCTTCTCCTGCCCAGACATAAACTCCAACAGAGAATCATTAGAAAAGTACCTATACATCAGGAAAAGATATCAAGTAAAGAAAACAAATAGCCAAATGTTTAAAAATACCTTTGATTCATATCAAGTTTGAATGACTTAAGCGGTTATTAGTCACAGCATGGAGTTACTTGGGAGTATCCTTTTTTTGTCTGGAGTCTCCATTTTCCCTAAATCATGCACACTCCTAATTTTCAGGGTCACCCTATGTCTACTGCAGGGAGCACCCCTTTGGCTCAAAGTTGATAGGGCACAGTTTCGGCAGATTCTGCAGATCCAAGAGTGAGAATTCCCCTGGCAGCCCACTGCGCTTCAGGAGGAAACAGGGCTGATCTGTTGAAAGTCCAAAAACCAGCCTCTGAATTTTTCTCCAAGGCCGTTCCACTTTCATACATCTATCATTAGCTACCATATTTCACGTCTTTTGTTCCTTTTATATATCAAGTTGTGACAAATGCGTGTGGAAACTTTCCAGGAAAAATAAGTTTATCTGCACAAGACCCTATGGTACCCCATGACAATTCATTATTTTTCAATGAAATTTACTGCTCGTTGGCAGTTGCCCTAGTTTAATTTTCTGCTGTTTGTTTACTGAACAGGGAAACACATAATACAAAGCATAATAAAAGTCAGATTGAGTTAATTAAATGTGGAACCAGGAAAATTTAACTCTGCCTTTTGAACAGTTTCCTCATTACATCTCCTTGAAAAATGTCATTTTCAGCTGAAATTTATTTTGACATTTGCGATACATTATTCATTCAGGTCACGTTTTCTTTTCTACAACCTCAGGAAGGGAGTTGACATTAGTTCACACTAGTTGGTCGGGGAGAGCGGAGGAGATGGGTAACATTGAGATACCCAAACATTGAAATCAACTTGGGGCTCTTCTGGGGCAAGAAAAGATGGTGCAGTCATTTTCTTTCAGCAAGACTGTGGTGGATATAATAACCAGGGCACATCAGGAGGGATTAGAGAACAGACTCTGTAATTAGATTACTTCATTTCAAGACATCTTTAGAAACTCTTTGATGCCAGTCCTACGATTACAGTGATTTTTGCATGCAGAATATCAGCTTCTTGAAAGAAAGAATAAATACAAATCTATAAGAGATTGCTTTTGGGGGTTGGGCAATGAATTCAAAATATATAAAAATTTAGTGAAGTTTCTTGGGTCACATCTGTCATGTGTATATAAAATACATTTCAATCTGTAACTTCAAAGGGCTTAGGGACTTTTGAAGGAAAAGTTGTGTAAACTTCTGTTCATCTTATGGGATTTAATCACATATACTCAATTAAAGTATATATTATTTTCCAGACCCATGATTAGATTTTAATATGTGCTAGGCTTATTTAAAGGTATAATATTCAAGGAGAACCTTCTGGGAATCTCACAGTAATTCTCAGCCATAACATATAGAAGTCCCATCCAAAGAAAAAGGAAAAGAAAAACTGTTTGCTCATTATTTTATTAATCAAATAGTTTTTATGGTGGGGGGGTAGTTTTAAACAAATAAATTTCTCCAAGTATTATACCTGTTCTGCAAAATGTAATAGGCACTATTACTCATTTTTTAATGAAAATTATAATTTTTGTCCCAGCTATTAAGCAGTATTTTATAAAGATATTTGGAAATTCCTTATTTACTCTTTATTATTTATATATACTTGTATCAATTTTTAAAGGTTTTCTTATTCCAAAGTAATACATGTTTATTATAGAAAACTGTGGAAAAATAGAAAAGTACATACAAGAAAATTAAAATTAACCAGAGATAACTTGTTAACATCATGACTGCTGGAAGCAGCAATACCACTTGGGGCACATGATAGGCTAACCAAAAAGCTTAAAAGGAAAATCTGGGAAATAAAATGTCCAGAGGGAGCTTGGGAAAGCTCTGACCTATTGCTGGGAGTCAGAAAGGCTGCATGCATGTGTAGGGTTGTGTACATGCCCAGGACTATGTGCATGTTCAGGAAAGAACTCAGAAGGCCCTAAGCTTTCACGTTGGCTGACCTTGAGGCTCTGCACAAGCAGGAAGTGAAAGCTAAGACAGAGTTGTAGACCATGCCCCAACAGGTACACAAGACCAAACAACAAGCACAGGGAGATGTATTGGTTATAGGCATTTTGGTAAATCTCTGTTCAAGCATTAGCTGACCACCAAGCTATCCAAGCAAGACTTCAGTGGCAATGCAAATGCATGACAAAGAATACAAGCTATGCTGAATTGCTTCAGAAAAGTTATTAAACAAACAACAATAGTCACAACAACACATCCTGGGGAAAGAGGGAGCCAGGATCTGATTTCCAAGGTGCTTTAGTCATGATTCTCCAGAAAAACAGAATAAATAGTATGCATATAGACATATAAAATGAGATTTATTATGGAAATTCGCTCACATGATTATAGAGACCAAGAGGTTCCACAATCTGCCAATCTGGTTGGAGAACCCGGAAAGCCAGTGATATGATTCAGTCTGAAAATGAAGACCCGAGAATAGCAGGGCAAGGAGGAGACTGGTTTATGTGTCAGGATCTGAAGGCCTGAGAGCCAGAAGCTCTCATGTCTGGAGGCAGGAGATGGATGTCCCAGCTAAAGAATAGAGAGAATTTGTCCTTCCTACATCTTTGTGTTCTGTTTTGGCTCTCAATGGATGGAATGATGTCCACCCATATTGGTGAGGGCAGGTTTTCTTTACTCAGTCCACTGATTGAAAGGCTAATCTCTTCTAGAAACACCCTCACAGACACACTCAGAAATAATATTTTTGCCAGCTATCTGGGCATCCCTTAGTCCACTCAAGTTGACACTTATAATTAACCATTACATAAGTTAACTGTATTACGTTATTTAAAATATTCTCTTTTCAACAACAAATTAGGAATATGCCAAGACACAAGCAAGAATGGCTCATACCCGGGGAAAAAAGCAGTCAACAGAAACTGTCCCCAAGAAACAGACTTTGGACTTACTAAAGACTTTAAATACGCTGTTTTAAATATGTTCAAAGAACTAAAGGAAACTATTTATAAATAGCTAATGGAAAGAGTGAGAACAATGTCTCACCAAATAGAGAATATCAATATTTAGCAATTATATTTTTAAGAATCAAATAGATATTCTGAAGTTGAAAATTTCAATAATTGAAATGAAAAATTCAATAGAGAGCTCCTGTATTAGTTTTCTATCACTGCTATACAAATGACTAGAAACTCAGTAGCTTAAAACAATACTAACTATGTATAGTTCTGGATGTCAGAATACTTGAATGGATCTCACAGGGCTAAAATCAAGGTATGGGCAGGACTGTGTTTCTTTCTGGAGGCTGTAAAGGAGAATCTATTCTCTTGCTTTTTCCAGCTGTGGAAGCTGCCCATACTCCTTCACTCAAAGCCCTGTTCTATCCCTAGAGCCAGCACTGTCAGGTCAAATCTTTCTCATGACGCTGTCTCTCTGGTTCTAGCTGTCTGTCTATTTTGTCACATTTAGGTACTTTTGTGATTACAGTGGACCCATCAGATAGCTCAGGATAGTCTCATTATTTGAAGGTCAGCTGATCAGCAAACTTTATTTTATCTTCAATCTTAGTTCCTTCTTGTCGTGTAGTATTATTCCGGGGTTACAGATTCCGGGGTTGGGCAGGGACACCTTTGGGTACAATTGTTCTGTCTAGCACAGGATCAGCAGGAGATTTGAGCAAGCAGAAGAATGGCTCAAAAACTTGAAGATAGGCCATTTGAGATTACCCAGCCTGAGGAACAGAAAGAAAAAAGAATGGAGATAAACAAACAAAACCTCAGAAACCTACGAGGCAGTATCAGGCACATAATGGGAGTCCAGAAGCAGAGCAGACAGAGAATGGACATAAAGAATACCTGAGGAAATCATGACAAAAAAATGCCAAATTTGATGAAAAAAAGAGCTTCTATTTCTTTCTTCTTGAATGCTAGGAGGTTAAAAAAACAGTAAAGTACAAAGTCAGAGTAAATAAATAAGTAGATAAATAAATGAATACATTTATAAGTAATGGAATTTGCTCATTAAAAACTGACATCTTATATTTGCACTCCCATGTTTATTGCAACACTATTTATGATAGCCAAGAGATGGAATCAGCAAAGTACCTATACTATCAGTGAATGAATGGATAAAAAATGTGGTGTATATTTGGAATATATTGTGTATATTGGAATATATTTGGAATATTTTTTCATTCAGAAAGAATGAAATCCTGTCATTTGCAACAAGCTGAAGGACATGACATTGAGAGAAATAAGCCAGGCACAGAAATCAAACACACATGATCTCACATGTGGAATCTAAAAAAGTTGATCACATAGAAGTAGAGAGAAGAATAGTGGTTACGAGTGACTGAGAATGTTAGGGAAGTAGAGAGGGGAAGATGAGGAGAGGCTAGTCAATGGGTACAAAGTTATAGTTAGAAAGAACAAGTCCTAGTGTTCTATCACATAGTAGGAGGACTATAGCTAATAACAATGTATTGTACATTTCAAGATAGCTAGAAAAGAGAGATCTTGAAAGTTATCACCACAAAGAAATGATAAAGGTTTGAAATTATGGACATGCTAACTACCCTGATCTGATCATTACACAATATATGCATTATTGAAACATCACACTGTACCCCATAAATATGTATAATTATTATACATCATTTTTTTTTTGAGACAGAGTCTTGCTCTGTCACCTAGGCTAAAGTGCCATGGTGTCAGCCTAGCTCACAGCAACCTCAAACTCCTGGGCTCAAGCAATTCTTCTGCATCAGCCTCCGGAGTAGCTGGGACTACAGGCGTATTACCACCACATCTGGCTAATTTTTTCTATTTTTAGTAGAGACGGGGTCTTGCTCTTGCTCAAGCTGGTATCAAACTCCTGACCTCAAGGGATCCTCCCGCCTAGGCCTCCCAGAGTGCTAGGATTACAGGTATGAGCCACCATCAATTATAAACAAATTTTTTTTAAACTGGCGTCTTAAAGTAGAAACTTTTATAATTTTCTTCTTAATTGATCTCCTATTCTATTTTTGCCTATGTTATGATTACTTATTCTACACACTGGCATGTGGAGCTGCTTATCTTTTTTTTGAGCATATATTTTCTGCCATAGAATTTAGATCCACTCTCTTTATCTACTAAATAGGACAGTCAGTGCAGTCCCTAGAGACTGTCGGTGTGGCAGTCATAAAGCTTCTGATTATTATTTACAGGTCCTTTTATTAACAAAAGGAGAAGTTCTTACTGCAATCAAATAGTCGTAGGGCCACTGGAGAGGTTTTAAGTAAGTTTTCTCCCCTCAGATGGTGAAAAGTATTTCAATCTTTTCCTTCTCTGGGAGAAAATGGGTGACCTGGGTAGTCTCCGCACTAAGAGCTAAGATAAGGGGGCAAAAGTCAACTGGAGCTGTCAGAATTGGAGATGAAGATTCTGGGGATAAGAAAAGCCTTGAGAGGTTTTTCCAGTGAAGACTTTGGTGAAAAGTTGAGAAATTCCATGTAGTTAGGGGCCAAAATCATCTTGCTCAGACAGTGATGAAATCTGAGATAGAGTTACTCTCCAGAGCATGCCGCGGATCGTGACTCCACTCATTTGGATTGTCAGAAAGAGATCATGTATTTTTAATGGAATATCTTAACAAAACCCACTGTGGATTTATAAAGAATAAAATACTATTTAATAGATGACTGTCCTTGTAAGAATATGATTGGTTTTAGCAGAAAGTCTCAAGGCCTCAGAAACGCTCATTTAAAAAAAAATGAGGAGAGTCCCACTTGCAGGTTTTACTGACTCATGTAATTCTGGGTGACATGAGCAGTCACATTCTGTAAAGCATCATAGACTTGCATTGCTATTTGCCCTGTAAAGTATGCGCCCTATTGCTATTCATGGAGAAGGACATTTTAAACTGGGGATTAATTCCTTTAGAAGTGTTCCATTGATAGGCAGCCTTTTTCATAAATATTTTTTCCTGAATAAATTAACCTAAATATGGCACTCATTGAAAAAATATTAAATTTTCTTAAGAGAATCATAATGAACTCATGAGTTTTACAGACTAGCCTTGTCTAATCCGCTGTAACTTTTGCTCTCATTTTCTTTGAAACTCAAATTACTACAAATGGACCAGTGAAAGCATCTTTTAATTCAGCTTCTTTTGCTTTTTAAACATCATCTCTGAACTTAAGAAAGAATCTTTGCTCTCCAGCAACAAGATATTTAATATATGAAATTATCTCAACTCTAAGAATGCCTATGGCTATTTTGTTGTTGTTTTTCTGGTTTTGTTTTGGGGAAGAAGCTGGAACGAGATGGCAGAATGGGACTCTCCAGTGATTGTTCTCCCCAGAAACATCGATTTGAACAACTACTCATGTATGAAAATAACCTTCAACAAGAGCTAAGAAAACCAGACAAGAGATCACAGTATCTGGATATAGCATAATAATAATAAAAGACATATTGAAAAGGATAAGAAGGACAGTTTTATATTGCCCATATCATCCCTTTTCCAACCTTAGACAGCTCAGGAGGGAGAGAGACACTGTCTGACAGAGGGAAAGAGAGAGAAACGAACATAGGTCTTTGACTGAATTCTAACACCAGACCTGCCACAGTAAAACCCAACACTGAGCAGACTCCCATAACCCTTGACTTCAGGCCAGTACCCAGGGACTGAGACTCCAGACCTGCCCTATGGTGCCACGTGGGAACTCACAGTCCTTGTGAGGTGGACTCGGTCTCCAGCCCACATCACTGCTAACCAACTACAGTGACCTTGGGCTCCAAACAACCCCCAGCAACAGGCAAAGGATCAAACACACCCCAGGTCTGTGCCAGTCGCATCAACCATGGGATTCCAGCCTGGTGCTGTGCTGATAACAGTGGTCCCAGGCTTATGGCCTGCCCAGAATCTCTGGACACACTTCCTGTTGAAAGGCATTCCCAGACAAAGTCCATCTGTGAAAACTGAAATAAGTACCTATTATTTCAAATGTGTAAACATTGACTCATGACCCTAAGATTCAAGAATAATCAGGGAAACAGGACATCACCAAATGGACAAAATAAAGTACTAGCAACTGGTCCTAAAGAAATGTAGATATATGGACTGCCTGGCAAAGAATTCACTGTAACTGTTTTAAGGAAGCTCAATGACCTTCAAAAAAATAGAGAGAAACAATTCAACAAAATGAGGAGAACAAAAAGTGAGTAGAATGAGAAATTTAACAAAGAGATTGAAATAAATTTTTTTATTCAAACAGAAATCCTGAACCTGAAAAATACAATGAATGAAATGAAAAATGTCTTTTTTTTTTCAGGTTTTGTGTTTTCTTTTTTTAGGAGAGAACTTTACTAAAGATGAAAATTTAGAAACTATCATATTGTTTCACATAAGTAATGGTGTCATTGGGTTACAAAAGATATATTTCTATTCTGTGCATCCTTTCCTTTTGATCAAAATGTCTTGAAATTAGATTTACAGTGTATACATATAGCTGAGTCTCTCTTTCAATGTTATCCTAATATAACATCAGTTATCTGAATTTTTTTAAAACTTATAAACCAGGCCGGGCGCGGTGGCTCACGCCTGTAATCCTAGCACTCTGGGAGGCCGAGGCAGGAGGATTGTTTGAGCTCAGGAGTTCGAGACCAGCCTGAACAAGAGCGAGACCCCGTCTCTACCAAAAAAATAGAAAGAAATTAATTGGACAGCTAAAAATATGTAT
>CAUYSK010027363.1:0-31271 GCA_963575035.1 Avahi laniger | reverse complement strand
TATATATATATGTATATATATACACACACGTATGTATTGGAAGGAAAATATTACTACTATTTTATTCTCAAGTTATTACATAACTGGCACACTAACATATTATATTACATAACATAATAACACAACATAAGCATGAACATGAAGTTGGTGTTTGTGAGGCTTCCCACTCCAAGGAAAATGTGGCTTTCTGCCCATACTGTTAGAGCCCACAGTGCTTTCATCTCTCTGATGACAGAATATCCTGATGTCTTTGAGAAAAACACACACGTAGCATCTAAGGCAAAATGTGACTCTCGTAGGTGTGTCAGACTCGGACCATCCCACAGACTGGTTATTGTCTTTTCTACTTGCACAGCTTTCACAGCGTATGCCAGTTATTAGGCCAAAAATAAAAACGAAGCAAGGAAAGCATTAGAGCTGTAGATCCATTCCAAGTGCAAAATTCCAATTATCAAAGCCTAAACACAAGCCTTTTATTAAAAAATCCACTTTGATCTGCACTATAACTGGCACACTTTCTACTAAGCGACATTGGCAATGTAGTATTACATTTCTATTGTAGTTTTCTTTTACAAACAGTAACAGAACATGATAGCCAGTCCAGTGCCCTATTTGGTGGACAGAGAGATCCGTGTGGAAGCTTTCAACCCACCTCAGACTCAGAACCCTGTGCCATGTGGGGGTGCAGGAATCAAGCCTTGTTTTACAGAGGTTTCTGGAGACCCTCTTCTTTCTTCACCAGACTTTGAAAAGGCTTCTTAATGATTCTCTAGTTGCCAAAAGTTAGAGCTGCTCTAAATTTTCTATCAGGGTTGTTGGTCACAACAGCCTGTGGTTTGTAAAAATAATTTGGTTCCAGTACTAAATTGATAACTAAATCTGATGTCAAAAAATGATAATGAATTTATGAAACTGTAAGTTTGGTAGTATAGCTAGTTCTTAATATAGAGCATACATATTTATTTTTTCTTAATGGAATGTAAGTTATAAAATCTCCCCCAAAACCAATACCAACATGTACCAACCAATACCAACTCAATACCAAACATGAAGTATTAGAACTGGATATGATCTCCACTAGAATTCAAGTAGGTACTGGATGGCCTGAAGATTTTTGGACTGGGTTGGTTATCTGGGAAAGCCGGTTCCCACAGAGCAGTACGAACTGTGGCTTCCAGGCCATATTTCCAGAGAAAGTTCAGATTCTTCCACCAGAAGATCAAACTTCTAATAGTCCATGGCCATTAAATTTTCTCTTTCTAAATTCAGAGTTCACAAAGATATTAAATCTAAACGTGATGATACAGGGGCAGACAAACATGGATAGGACATCATGGAATCTACATGTCACTGCAAAGACACTCCAAACACGTATTATGTCACTTGCTCCTCATGGCACCCTGTGAGGTCACTGTTAATATCCCCATTTTACAGAAAAGGGGGCTCAGCTTTATGTAACTTAAATAACTTATTCCAGGTCACAAAATTAATAGGTGCTGGAGCTGGGTAATTGACCTAAATTAACTAGCTAGATCTGGGATTTATGTTCGGTTTCAAGTTTCTCTAACTCCAGGTCAGTGCTCATTCAGCAAATCTCTATTCTATGGAATTTCCGACAGTTAAAGCCTAGTAAATCATAATAATAAATTCAGTTATAAATTTTGTTGTAAAGTGGAGGAAAAAACAGAGTAAATCTAGAAAAGGAAATTATATTAAGAGAGTAAATTTCTTAATTTGGGAGGGAAACTAGAGCACGACATCACCCCCAAAATTCCGCTTCCCCAACCTGGTTCTGCTTTTTATACGGGGGTGTAAAAGTATTACTGAGTGCCTTCTGCAGGCCAGACCCTGAGCTAGACACGGGGGATACGATTGTGTGTACCAGACGGGTAAGAGTCCTCACCTTGTGACACTTATAAACGGAGAGGAATAATAGGACCAAAACAGGTGAACAAAGTGATGATGCAGCTGCCCAGAGATACAGGTGCCCTGTGAGAGCCTACTGGGGGCTGACACAGTGATGGTACAAGTGTGAGTGTTCTGGAAAGATCCCTGAGGAAGGATAGATGTAGGGGTCTTTTCCAGGCAATTGGAAGCATGCATGATGACTCTAAAATGAGCTTTCAAGGAAAAGATGCATGTTATGGCCATTGAAGGGTTTTATGTGGGGCGATGACAGCGTAGTTTTTTATTTAATTCAGAGTGGAGACTGGATTGGGGGGAACCGGTTACAAAGTGGGAAATGCCGGTGGCTTGGAGGAGGGTGGCGGCAGTGGAGCTGTGAGAGGTGGACTCAAGAGCTGTTTGAAAGGCAGACTTTCCAGACCTGGTGATGGGCTAGCTATGGAGAGAGAAGGATGACTTAAGAGATAGCTCCTGGATTCCAGATATTTCACAGTTTCTTTCCCTCTGCATGTTTGAACCCTGCAAATGTCTGTGAGATCTCAACTTTCTTCGCAGTGGCCCCAGTCGGTGGGGAAAGGAGGCCAGCTCATGGGAGGCTTGGGGGCAGGTGAGCATGTGAGCGTATGAGTCAAAGGTGACTTGGGACTTTTAAAAAATAACTACAACATCATTTTCTTTTCTTTTTTCCTCCTTGAAAACAAAATAGGACAGCTCACTGTGAAAGAATCCAAGTTTCTCGATTTTGAAGTCAGAAATGAGGTACAACTCATAGTTTTAGCTGAAAGTGGCAGGCATAGAGCCTACAGCAAAGTAGCAGTCTTGATCCAGGATGTGAATGATAATCTACCGCGCTTTGAGCAACGTGTTTACCAAGCATCGGTGTCTGAGGGCCAGTTCCGCAATGCTCATGTCATACAGGTAACAGAAATACATCTCTCTCTCTCTCTCTCTCTCTGTCTCTCTTTGTGAGAATTGTTATCGATCAATGTATATCAAAATATCTAAAGCCTATGTCCAACACATCAATTAAAATTTAAATGTTTCTAAAGCATGTACAATATTTATTTGATGGGTTGGATGAAACCTTAGATGGAAGGAAATTTGAGTTTCTGCATGCACTTTTTTCTCTCTCTGTTCATTCAGTGCTCAGTTGCTGCCCCCCTGCTTTCTCTAGGGACTCTGTTGAGCACTGATAGGGACTCTGTAGGGGCACAAAAAATGACTAACCTTAGAAATGCATACAATTTGGTGGGGAAGGAAGAAATCTAAGTGTGTAACTTAAATGTCATATAATTAATGTTATAATAGAAGCATGCATTTAGTGTCACGAGAGAATAGGGGAGCGAGATGCAAACTTTCCCTGGAGGACAAGTGTGAGCTTCACAGGAGAATGGTATTTGCATTTTTGCCTTTCCCTCCACCACAGAATTGATTCTTAGTAGACATGAAGCTGGGCATTTGGAGATCCCCAACCTCCTGTGATGCTGCAAAGGAAATCAGTATAAAACCACGTTCTGGGCAAAGTTAGCCACAGAGCAGGACATTTTCTTTGGCCTCTGGAATGCCAGTGCTGCAATCAGCACCTTGTGCTTACCACATCCCTTTCTCTCTGGGCCAGGTGGGGTCAGGCATTGGCATGGCATGCTAGTACGCCCATTGGACAAGACCTCCAACAGTTCTTACTGTGCAGCCACCTTCCCCTGACTCTGTAGAAAGACACCTTCCTTTGACTTCAAGTCCAGTTCCTGATGCCTGGGACCAATTCTGTTGGTGCAGACAAGACCAGTGGAGTCTCAACTGCCCTGAAATTTTAGCTCTGTGCCCCTATACGCTGACAGTCCAGGAGATCCAGAACCCGTAAGCTATTATTGCAGATTTATTTTGTATTACACTAGCCAACCTTCTCCAGTTGCCAGCTTGTTCCAGAAGTGCTGTGTCTTTACCCTGGTTTCAGCCATGACTGGGCTCTTTAAGAAGAAGGTGAGATCATGCACTTTTCCAGTCTTCATTATCTGTGCCCAGGGATGGTACAGTGGGAATGGCAGAGCCTCGAGTGCCACTTTGTCACAACAGGGTCCCCATGCTGAGGCCCTGCGGCATTACATTTCTCTGCCCTGCATGCTGACCTGGATGGAGCTAGAGTGCTCAGTGTGGAGTAAGTGCAGGTGAGGCCACCTCCGAAGCCCAGGTACACCAACAGGGAGAGAGCCTGGCCCACCAGTGCTTCCAGTTACAGCAGACTGACTTCCAGAAGGCTGAGTCAGAGACAGATACAATGAGCTTATTCTTCCCGTTTTTACATCATTTGGTTCTCAAGAAGCTAGCACTGCCATTCACCTTTGTCCTGTTCAGAAAATTAGAAATGGAGAAGACTCTGGAGCTCATACCACCTGCGGGGGTTACCTCCTGGTTTTTGCCACCATGTTGCCCATACGCCTCCTTTTGGTTACAGCCCCGCAAGCTTCCTTGGAGTATCTCACCCTCCCCTGTCAGATGCTGTCATGGTGAGATTGTCAGTTAAGACATTTGCCATGGTGGGATTGTCAGTTAAGACATTTGTCATGGTGGGATTGTCAGTGAAGACATTTGTCATGATGGGACTGTCAGTGAAGACATTTGCCGTGGTGGGACTGTCAGTTGAGGTATTCACCCCGCCAAAGGTGTCATGAGCTGCCTCCTCTCAGTCAGACAGCCTTTGTCTCCCCAGAAGTTGAATCTTGGGTGCACCGAGAGAGGCAAATTAGAGACAATTCATCTTGGTGACAGCAACACAAGGAAGCTGTGCCTTAGACCCCCAGAGTCGCTCAGGTTCTTGTATTCACTGGGTGCTACCTTTCTTCCCAGTGAAGTTAGCCCTAGTGGTTATGTATTACCCTAAAACTCAACTGATATACCACTCAGAGATACTCTCTGTAATGCTTTTAAATATATGGCTCCAGGGGACAGAGTGACTTTATTTATCCCCAGATGCAAACCAGTGTCTCTTCTTGGTGACCCCAAAGGAAACTGTGTCTTGCTGCCTTTCTGTACCAAAGAGCTGCCTTGTGTGCCCTCCTCACGAGCTCCGTGTGGGCCACTCAGGGTCCTGTGAAAACGCTGGCAGCAGTGTGAAGAGTAGGTTGAGAGGGTAGGAAATTAGAAGGGAGAAATCACCAGGACCTCTGTCTGTATAGTGGCCCAGGAGAGGGATAACAGGGGACGTGAGCTAAGGCCAAGGCTGAGAGACATAGGGGATATAAAAAGTAAAAGAATAAATAAATAAATCTGTCAACTTGTTCTTAAGATCTTGAACCCACTAACATTATTGGTTTAGTGTTAAAATTTAATGCAGAATGATGAAAAATGATGCAAAACTTTTGTTTTATTCTCAACCACTACTTTGACAACCCATCAAATATATGATCAGGATCTAAATTTGTTAGCACTAAATCTAGGTTTTATTTCATTTATTTAAAGATCCCTTTGAAATGCAACTTTAAATACAATATAAAAAAATCCACACCTGGCCTATTTTATAGGTGATACTTTAAGTAGGAAATAATGAGCAAATAAAAAAAGTTACTCACTCTGTGGAGAATTTTCTGTAACATTTCTTTCCTTTCCTGGTGCTAGCATGAATCCATATACATCACTGGGAATCTTTTATTCAAGTAAATTATATTTTTTTTCAAGTAATCCTTTCTATTGCATAAAATTATAGCTCAAAAACGTGCCATTCTTCCTGAAAATTGTCTGGACATCCTTTGGATGAGTACACAGAAAGTTTCCTTCCGTATCACCCACTTTATTATAAGGTTAAATGTCAGCTTCAGCTGTTTTATTTTTTTAATCATTGTTTTTAAAATGTGTTTGACAATCTGTGATGCTTTCATAATTCATTTCTCTACAAAACAGCCTTAACCCATCTAAAAGAATAAATCTTATCTAACAGAAGAGTCGATTCCTCGCAGGTTTTTGCTGCTGACCTGGATAGTGGGTTGAACGGCCTAATCGAGTATTCTATTCTTTCTGGCAATCAAGATGAGGCATTCCAGATTGACACGCTGAGCGGCGTGGTAACGACAAATGCGATTCTAGATTACGAGTTCACCAGCTCCTACAGGTTTGTCCAGGATTCCGATCCATTTAATCAACTACTGTGCCTGCTTTCTGACAACACTGTCTGTCGGTCAGGGCACTACTTCCTGTGATGTAAGCTTAGTTTTCCCTTTGATGCAATTTATGATCACCCTTTGTGATATATTAAAATAGTCTTAGGAATTATTTGTATTTGGAAAAAGTGATTAGAACTTTAACATCCTTGCTATTAATAGTTCTAAGATGTTATGAATTTGTGATGCTATTAGGCACTAAATGAGGGACATTAAGAAGATAATGTTTGTGAGATGCCCAGTGAACTATAGAGCCCTCTGCAAATGTTTGTTGTTATTGTTTTTTAAAAACAGTGAAAACTGACATTTTGCTCTTTAATTCTTTGTTCTTACTTTGTATATGAAAGTACAACTCTGTTATCGACGTCCTGCTGCAGCACTGTGTTCTACTAGAGATGATCTTATTAAAAGCACATGGTCAAGATTAAAATAAAACTCTGTGTCTGGAGTCCAAGAAAATGCAGCCTTACACAGAATTCAACAAAGGAGAGAGTAATAGTGTGACAAGTCTTCTCGGTATTTTTCAAAATCAGTGCTACAAAAGTCTAGATTTACATACAGAGATGTTTATGGCATCACAATCTGTAGAAGCAAAAGACTCTTAAGAAACTGAAAATGTCCAGTCTACGGAATAGCATGAAACTTATTTTACAAAAGAAAGAAGTACACATCTGTATGTGCGGGTGGGGACAGAGCTCTGGGATATGCGACTAAGTGAACACAGTAACGAGATACAGTACGGTGCTTACGCAGCAAGCCTGTTTGAGCAAAAGCCCCCCAGATACTTAAATATTTCTGGAAGAAAACACAAAAAAACTGTTAACGTTATTTGTTTTTGGAAAAGCGATCAGGCAGCCTGTGATCAAAGAGAGGCTTGGCTTTCTTACTGTCCCTTTTACTATGCTTTCTAGATATGTGTGTATGTTTTTCCAAAAGGCCTGGCCCTTGCAGTATTTTATTTAATCCTCACGACCACCACATGAGGACATTAGGGTGGGCATTTTCTTATTTACTGGTGAGGCAACAGACATACGGTGGCTTGTTCAGGGTGACAGAACAACCTGAGGATCAATGTGGACTTGCGCCCAGGTTTTAAGTTTCCGAGTCCCCCTGTCTCCACAGTACGCGTGACAGACTGCGTTCATGTTTTATGAGGAAAGTACAGTATCTTCCTGTGGTGAAGCAATGAGAGCTCACTAAAATGGAGTCTCTTACTGATGGGATTAACTAACCTCTGAAAAACCTCCCAACTCTAAAAGTTTGATGAAGTGTTTAGTTTTTTGGTTTAATATATTTTGAAATATAACTTCAAAAGTATTTTAAAATTGTAAGACCTTACCCTGTGTTGACTATTAGGAATTTTCTAGTAATAGTTTAGCATAATTAATGTTTATGATGCTTATTGTATGAATATGTTAAAACCTATCCCTGCTACATTGTTTCTATAATAATTGTAAGCATGAAGCTCACCCCCATCCCACACCATCACTCCGTGGATGACTGCAGGTAAGTCTCAGTCTAGTTACTGTTTGAATGATTACAAATGAAGAGATTATTGATCCTCTGCTATGTTCTAGGAACTAACCATTTTCTGATTGCAGTGACTTTCTGTTATAGCATTCTTCTTACTCAGTGGAGCCCAATTAACAATTAAATCTAATTTCTTTCAAATTTTCCTACTTGCATCATAGTTTCTATGTTTGCAACACTTAAGTTAGTCCCAATATTTAAAAGTGCCTCTCTCCCATTCCCCATGAAAAATTTAACTCAAGGCTGGGAGAAGCAAGAACTGGGAGAAGTTGAACCCCTCACACACTGCCACAGGGAGATACAGACAGATAACTTCACACACACACACACACACACACACACACACACACACAGTCTTCAACATCAACAAAGCAAAAAAATATTTTAAACCTTCTGCCTCTCTGGGCCCTCCCCCAACCCACACACAACCTCTGCCTGCGGTATTGGCCTGTTCTAAGTCTGGTCAATTTCATTTATAGTCTCTGCTGATAATATTAATCAGCTCAACAGTTCTGGAACGTGGAGCCAGTTGGACAGGCTACAACCAACAGTTTCATGATGACTGCCAAAGAGAGATCCATCACAGATGGCTTGAGGATCTAGCTTCATCATTTTTTATTTGTTCTTCAAGCCATTGAGAAACCTTTTACTTGTCCCTTTATTTTGAAACTTAATATTTCCCTCCATATCAAAGAGTCTCGTTTTTGTTTTTTTTTTTTTTTTTTGTAACCCGACAAGGCAATCTGTAGAGCTTCTGAAGTTGTAACATTGTGAAAATAAAGGTGGTTACGTCTACAGAAGAGTTGACAGAAACTTAACTTTGATGTCTTGGCTGAGACTTTACATGACATTGGGAGGGGCAGGCAGCAGGAGAAGAAAGCATTATGAGTTGATTACTTGTGCTAAAATATTTCCATATGTCCCTGACTGGTAATAGTAACAAAATAAACTTTCCATAGAATTATTCCAGAAGTTAGGCTCCAGAAGTGTGAGATTCAGGTGGTTGTGCTACAGATATCCCAACTGATAGTATAGAAGGCAGCCTGTGGGCTTCATGAATGGTAGATAAACAGCGATCGTTTGCTATTAAGTGGCATTCAAATCAAGAAAGAGTTGATGCTTATTTTACATCATTTTAAAATTTTGGATTGGAAAGAGAAAGAACATTTATCAGGTGAGCTAACGATGGAAAAGAAAGTAGAAGTGTGTTAACTTCCAAGACTCAATTCCTTAAAAGGTAGTCTCCAAACTGGCTGAGACTAAACCACTTCTGAATTAAAGAGCATCTTTTTATTGACAACTCATTTTATTAGTCAGCTGCCCTGTTGGCCTTCATAGTGTTTAGAGGGAAATGAAAAATAAGCTGATGATCATACATCAGGGTGTGATATATATGCAGTAAGAGAGGAAAATTCAAGGGGTATCGTTCAGTGGAGCCTAGCTTTCCAGGTGACAAAGACCTGGGCTTGAATCCTGGCTCTGTCGTGTAACATGTGTAACCTGGGGCAAGCCTTGAGAAACCAACTCTCAACACTTATTAAGGAAAATCAAGTAAGGCAGCTCTCTACCCAAAGGAACTTACGGGAGAGGCAGACAAATTATTAAGAACAAAGAATGGTGATTGCTGTGGCAGAAGAATGTATAGGGTGTTATGGGAATAGATACAGGGGCATTCAGATCAAATGAGAGGTCATTTGATCACTTGGCAGAGATGATGAAAAACCAAGAGCGTGAAGGGACAGGGATTGCAGCCAGAAGCCAGGACCTAGAGTTCATGTGTACATGTTCCGGGCTTGGACAAACCTCTTGTAGACATGGAGAGTGAAGGAAATGTTTTAAATAGGGAGGCCAAGTTTTCAAATTAGGAGTTTACATGGAGCAATTGAGCTGCAATGTGGGGGATGAATGGAGCAGATGAGACTTGCACAAGGAGGCTGGTAAGTTATCAAGTACTCCTGGTGAGAAAGGGCACAGTACACATAGAGCATTCCAGGTGAAAATGCTGAGGGCCTGAAGCTACAGAGACTGACTTGTCCAGGTTTTCTGAGGGCTTTCTTGGATGTAGCGCTGAAAATCCCATTTCCCAGTTTGCCTGGACAATCCTAGACTGGTTTTAAGAACCCTGCAAGTCCCATGTCCCAGGAAACCCTTCGGTCTCAAGTGAAGCAGAATATTTGATCACCCCATCTGAGGCTCTGAAGGTAGGGGTAAAATGGATAGGAACACTAATCCAAGTGACATTCAGGAGATAAAATTGATAAGATGTTGGAAGGTTGGTGAGAGAAAGGGAGATGCTGATGACGGTAATAAGGTTTGTAGCTTGGTTGATGGAGAAGCTAGTTGCAGCATCATCTAAGAGAGATGGAATCACTGCATTATCTTTCTGATCGTGGGTTTTTGCCTCCACAGTCCTAGCTAATCATGCATCTTTTGTGTGTGTATTCATCATGGTGGTGCCTTCTCTTAATTCTAGAATTTTGATTGATTTTCAATTTGGATCTTAAAAATATCAATACAACACAATCTTTTAGTGGCCTTATTTTTTGTTGGTGCAGTAAGATGGAAATCTGTAGCAAGGTTGAGACAATCTACTTATCTAATATACAGAGTTTGATGTTCATATTTTTTAGGTGGTTCTTAGTAGGACAGGGTTGAATTTTACAATGTGGCTCCCAGAAGCAGCCCATTCATTTTGACGTTAATGCCTCATGACCTCTGGTTACGTGCTGGATTTGGTTCTCTAAACATGTCAGAAATAAATAAATTTCAGGCTACCATTCTTATGAAATAAATTTTAAATGATGCCAGTTAGAAAAAGCCAGGGGAGAAATAAGAGCAGCTAGTCAGCTCATTTTAAAATTTTCAACTAGATATTTGATATTTATGTTGTTTTTCCAATTCTTGAATGGTCAATAACATTCTTTGATTCTTTTCCAAACCAGCTTGATTGTGCAAGCCACAGATAAAGGGATGCCCAGGCTTTCTGATACAACCATGATTGAGATACAGGTGACTGATATAAATGACAATGCCCCAGCTTTTCTCCCCTCTGAAGCAGTGGAAATTGCAGAAAGTAAGTGTGGCAATTTGGAATAGCGATTTTGATTAATTTGTATAATATGATTTACCATTTTTTTTCAGCCAGATACTGTGTTAAATATGAGTACAATAGCCATGCAAGCTAGATCATTCTTATCTTCATTATACAGAAAGAAAATAGATGGTCGTAAGTTAAACATCAAATGGCAAACAAGTTAAACGTTAAAGCTGGGATGTGCATTCAGATCAGTGGGAGGCCAAATCCCCATGCTCCGACTGCCATTCCTCCCGGCATCTGTTTATGTACAGACATTTCTTGAAAATTAAATCTACTTGATGAAGAAGCATATTTTGTGGACCATGATAGCCATTGCGAACCTCCTCTGAGAAGAAGCAATGTTCACACCTCTGTCGATCTTTGCAGGATACTAATGACAAATAATAAGGGAAGCGAATTAATTGTATGTTGGCTGCACAAAGCCATCATTTTCCCCTAGGGCAACCTAACCTTCAACATTTGTACCACACCAATGGTAGTGGTTGAAATATAAAATATTAAGTGATATCCTGATTAATCTTCATTGTTTGGGTCTGTGGGTTATTCAATGACTCCATAGTCTGTGAACCCAAAGTTGCCCATGGTCAGTGGCTGCACTGGTAAAACTGGACCCAACTCATTATAGTTGAAGTGGAAATAGTGGTGGCCCCTCGCTTGCCTCTTTCCTTTCACTCTAAATACCAAACTCTTTCTTAAAATATTTCCACCATTGCATTATAGTCACTTTCCAAACAAATCATCACTACCTCTCACAGAGGGATACATACCAGAAATCTCTATACATAGGGATATCTACTAATATTGCAGTCTACAAATAAAAAAATTCTCCAGCTTTGCCTCTCACGTATTTACTATTTTTAAGTACATGCATTAGTGTTAAAATATAGCAATGTGCCCAGTATAAATATATCACAAGAACAAACTGCATAAATCAAATTGTACTGAATGGGGTAAGGTGTGGTTGGTGAACATCAAGAATGTTCAAGCTGGGAAACTGAAAATTATGACTCTTACATACAGTGGAACTATTCTGAGTATTTTGGCATATTCTTTCCACCTGTCCCATACCTGTAAGCTTGAAAACAAAGTCTCTTTCATGGGCAGTTTAGGCTGGAGAACACATGTGGTGAACGAAACTCTGAGCATGTCATCTATTTTGTTATTTTCTTTTTTTTTGGTGAAAAATATTAGAGATTTGCTTTCATGGCTAGTACTGTGTGTACTTCATTTTTCTATAGTCTTGATAATTTCGAGAGTCAGATTTAAAAGAAGGAAGCAGCACGTGTGTCACTCCAAAAGAAATAATATTGCAGAAATAAATACAAGGAAATAAGCATCTAACTCTAACTTCAATACCCAAATATGTCCATTTAAATCTTTCCCATTTCTCAAAATGTTACGTTTTGTATTATTGTTCTGAGTAATACCCTTCCTCCCATCCACGTCCCCATGGATGTATGATTTTGATACAGAAACTGGTCAGTACAAAGAAGTGGCTCAGAATGTTTCTTGGTCCTGGAATTGTGTTGTAAGCATATGATGAAAAAATGTAATATTAAAATTAAATATACCCTACATCTCAATTCCCTAGTCAGTAGTAAATTTTCACATTTATTGGGCTCATAAATTCTTCAGAGTTTTTGTTCAGTTCATAATGAGCTTTGTATGAGAAATCAAGCCAAGAAAAAGCAAATCATGTTGGCCTGAGAATAAAAATGCTTGGACTGAATTATTAAGGGAATGTATCTCCGAGGATGAATTTTAATGGAGACTGACATTGCTCATGACTGTTTCAGATTTTTTGCCTGGTGTCATTGTGACTCAGGTGTCAGTTCATGATGCAGATTTGAATCCAGCTTTCATCTTCAGTTTCGCCAAAGAGGGTAACCCTGGAGCCAAGTTCGCTATTGATCAGAACACTGGAGTAGTGGTGTTGGTGGAAACACTGGATTTTGAAAAAGTTGCTGAATATGAGCTGCTCATCCAAATTTCTGATTCAGTGCACCACGCAGAGGGAGCACTCCTAGTGCGTGTGCTGGACGTCAATGATAACCCGCCAGTGTTTGCTCGAGATTTCTATCAGGTAAAGAGAGGCTGAAACCACAGCCAAACCTCGAAAGAACAGGGAATATGTCAGCCTTCCATTGTTGACAAACTAATTTAGGTAGACAGTATTCACTGTTCTTAGTGCCTAAAATAATGCTGCAGGTTTTGTATTTAATATTATGGAGGCTATTAGCACATGTGGAAATGAGTGTCTCATTCAATTCAGTTTTATTAAATATATATGTGTGTTGTTTTTTTTTTTTTGTCTTTAGGGATTGGAGTTCCGTTATTCATAATAGTTGGAACTTGCCTAATATTTACTAAGCCACAGATAAGATAGTTTGTATTATCTGAAGACAATTTGAGCAAATTCTTTCTTTCCTAGGCATATTTTTAGAATGTATTGATTAGCATTTTACAGGAAAAAAAATCATGAACCAAACTCTAAAGTGGAAAAATTTTAGTTTTTGGAGCTTAGTATATATTTATAGAAGTAAGGACAATGATAGCATTCAACCAAGTGTCTGGAAATGGACTGCGAAAGATTTAAGTGTAAGCACGGGGGAAACTAACCTAAGTAATGATCGTCTGTGTAGGCTTGCTTGGATTATGCAAGGTATATAATGTAATAATTTATATTAGTGACTGTATTAACTTTCTTCTGCCATATAAAAATAGCTTAGAAGGAAAATTTTTCATAATAAAAATCAAAACTGTATGAAATTTTCTTTATTTTGTTTTTTTCTGAATCTGGGGACTATTAACGGTTTTAAAATATATGTCGGCCCTATAAATTGACATATTTGAGAAAATCAGGTTGTATTGTATGGTTTTCATAATCAAAATGAATAAAATGACCTCGTGTTATGGCCCTGTTTGGGGAAATATCTTCAGCCTTTCAGCAAAATGTCCTTTTTTCTCCTTTTCCCTCAGGTCACAGTTCCTGAATCAGCACCTGCGGGGTATTCAGTGCTGACTGTGTCGGCCTCAGACGTAGAAAGCAATGAGAACATTTCTTACAGAATCCTTTCCTCTTCTGAGGCGTTCTTCATTGATCCTGTGAATGGTGAGTAATTTATAGCACCATTAGTGCACATATGTTGGAGGTACAGGATGGAAACCTAAAATGATCCTTCCCAAATGCTCCTAAAAGAGTCCCCACCTCTGTCCCCTGGAACTAGAAGCACCGCTTTCTTATTTGTCTTCACATCAAGTATCGCAGTAGCAAATACTGGTGTTTTTTCTCTTCTCTAACATCTCAGTGGCTGGAAAGCAAAAGGAATTGGTTAGATTTCTGGTAAATACTCACGAATTCAGAGACCCCAGTATAATAAATGCCCAGGCCCAGCCACGCACAGTTCAGGCAATTATCCCACACCTCAACAGGAATCAAAATGATGTGAAAGGGATTAATTTAGTCCGATGAGTTCACATTACTCAAGTTTAGAGGCTTTCTTCCCAAGCCAAGTACAAAAACAGTCAGTAATATCATGATCTATTCAATAAAAACAAGAATAATCAAAAAAGGAAAATTATTCAAGCATGTCTACTAAGTAAAAACCATTATGCTTTTCTGGTTTATTTCATGTCTTCCAAGGCTTTTTGTCTTTTTATCAGAGAGCAAGACATTTGTGGTTGTCAAATGCATTCAGGCAAGTGATTCCAGATTAGAACCGTTATACAGCCTATACAGCCTATGCAGAAAGTTTAACAGTGAGTGGACATCGAAAGTTAAATTTAATAAGGAAAGATGAATAATTAGCAAAACAATGTCTCTAGCAGAGCATGCTTTAGAAAAGAACCGGGCTGGGACTCACTACACTGTTGTTCCCGATCTCTATCCACCATTGCATCATTTCACAACTGGCCTGACTTAAAAATTAATCTCAGGATTACGTGAAAGGAGAATTTAGTTCCAAAATACCAATATGAGGCTCACTGGGTGTTGTAAAGGCAGAAGGAGGTAAGTTGCCACTTAGCTTGTGGATGAATGGCTACTGAGTGAATATAAACATGTCAGGAATGGGGCTTTCCTAGTCTTCTCTGTGTCTCTCTTTCTGTCTTTGTCTTCCTCTCTCTCTCTGTCTCTCTGTCTCTCTGGTCTCAGATGATGGCAACTGCTGCCCTGGCCACAGCAAAGCACAGTGTACAAGGTGGTCCCTTTGAGCACTT
Source organism: Avahi laniger (assembly GCA_963575035.1). Classification (NCBI taxonomy): domain Eukaryota; kingdom Metazoa; phylum Chordata; class Mammalia; order Primates; family Indriidae; genus Avahi; species Avahi laniger. The sequence continues at coordinate 16,370 of CAUYSK010027363.1, read as the reverse complement.
GATCCTTAGCAACACTTTAGCTTGACATATGTTATCAACAAACTTTGCAATGAGATATTGATTAGGATATTTTTAAAACATTTAAACGTTATCAGGTCAGTTCAGTTCATGGTGGGACTCTAATTGAAATGTGACATTTAAATGTCAGCATCCTGTATTCTTTTTGAATGACCATACTTAAGACATTTGTCTTAGAAAAACATTTGAACATGCATATTTATAAAAATTATATATTTTCTTTTTTCTATATTTAATACAATAAACTTTATTAAATATATTTCATTGTAAAGGGAAAATTCACTCGCTGAATTAACCATGAGATTTAGGAAAGACATCTCTATAATTGAGCAATAGTTGTAACTCTGTGTTGCTATATATACTGCTTTCATTTGGCTAGAGTGAGTGTCAGCAAGTATTTCCAAAATCAATATCTTTATGCCAAAATATCTATCTCTATACATGTGTTTATGGGTAGTGGAATGGGATATACATTTTATAAACAAGAATATATTTTTTAAATGGTAATGGAACAACTTACTGTATAAAATAAAATTCAGAGAAATTTTGACAAAAACAACCTCAAGCAGCACACATATTTCATAGAGTGAATACCATGACTATCCTTCTGGATATTAAGTGTTATAAAATATATGTAATAATTTTGCATTTCTAATTGAAGTCATTGTTAAATATGACTTAAATCTAACAAGGAGCTAAACACATTAGTAGATAGTAAACATTTGCTGACTAAATGGATCATGAAAATTTAATTTCATATTAAAGTATTATGTCTTGTTCCTCAGGTACAATATTTACTATCAATCCCATATTACTTCTGGATAAAATATCAACAATTCAATTTCTTGTTGAAGCCAGTGACGGCGGACTTCCTGACCTGAAGGCCTTTACCTTAGTGGAGATAGAAATACAAGACATGAACAATCATGCCCCTGAGTTTACAGTAGAATACTATAATCTTAGCTTGAGTGAAGATACCCTGATTGGAAGCACACTTGTCACATTTTCAACCATCGACCATGACTGGACCCGTGAAAACACATATGTTGAATATTCCATCATCAGCGGTAATTCCCAGAAAAATTTCCATGTGGAAACTAGTTTCATTCATTCAGCACATCCTTATGAGCAAGTTGGTTATCTCGTGTTGCTTCACAGTCTGGACAGAGAAGCAACCGCCAGCCATAAACTTGTCATTCTGGCATCTGACCACGGCTGCCCTCCCTTGAGTGCCACAGCCGTCATATCCATAGAAGTACTTGATATCAACGATAACCCACCTCGGTTCAGCAGTGCCAAGTATCACGTCCACGTCAAGGAAAGCACTCCTCTCGGGAGTCACATCACTGTGGTCTCCGCAGATGACCATGACGTGGGCTCGCATGCAGAAATCATCTACCACATAATCTCTGGAGACGAGAAGGGACATTTTTACTTAGAAGAAAAAACTGGAGTTCTTTATTTGAGCAAACCTCTGGATTATGAAGAAATGATAAAATTTACTTTAACTATCCAAGCTTCCGATGAAGAAAAGAAGCACTTTTCTTTTGCAGTTGTGTTTGTCAATGTCCTAGATGATAATGACCATGCACCTCAGTTTATGTTCTCAAGCTTCAACTGTGTCGTTCCAGAAAATCTGCCTGTTTTCTCCACCATATGTTCTGTAAATGCTTTGGATTTTGATGCAGGGCCTTATGGAGAATTGACCTATTCAATTCTGTCGCCCTGTTTTATCCTTCATGGAATGTCTTATGATCATGATCTCTTCCTCATTGACCCTTTGACAGGGGATATTCGTGCTAAGCAAATCCTTGACTATGAAAATGGTAATAAATATTGCCTCAAAGTTCAGGCCAAAGACAAAGGTGATTCAATAGCCTCCTTAATGGTTTGGGTGGATATTGAAGGGATAGATGAATTTGAACCCATTTTCACTCAAGATCAGTATTTTTTCACCCTCCCAGAAAAGAATAACATAGGACAGTTGATTGGCAGAGTGGAAGCCTCAGATGCAGATGCTGGTCTCGATGGAATCATTTTTTACTCTCTTGGATCTTCGTCTCCTTTCTTTTCAGTAAATAAAACTAATGGAAATATTTATCTGATTAGAGCCCTTCCCCTAATAAAAAATCAAGTCAACAAAGAAGACACCATGGAAATGAAAATACTTGCTCATAGCCCCAAATCAGACTCCAAGTTTGCGTCTTGCACGGTTTTTGTGAATGTATCTTTCTCCTCGGAAGGGACACACATGGCAGCATCCACCAACAGCTTTTCTGTTAGCCTCACCGTGTCCTTTTTAGTGTTTCTCTTACTTGTCTGCATTCTAACGGTGCTGATTTTAAGACATAAACAAAAAGACACAATAAACAATTATGAGAAGGAAACTTCATCATCTTTAGATACTAACTTGAGAGTGACCAGCGATGCCAGCTTGCTCAAGGCCTTCCAGAAAACTGACTGCAACAAGGAAGCCGTGCCTGTGGCCCCCACGCCTGAATGGTTGAGTTTAATAAGCATCATGGAGAAGGACATTATCAATCTGTACAGGCACTCCAACTCCAGTGGCCACTGTTCTATAGAAGGAGAAACTGCAGAAGACAAGGAAATCCAGAGGATAAATGAGCATCCTTACAGAAAGGGCTCGGACTCAGTGCTGAGTGACCGGGAGTCCAGGGTTCCAGACTCAGGAATTCCCAGGGACTCGGACCAGCTCTCCTGCCTGTCTGGGGAAACTGATGTGATGGTCACGGCCGAAACAGCAGAAGCCAGCCAAGCATTTGAGGAAGGAGATCGAGGGGAAGGCTGCAGCACCACCTATGTTGAAAATAATGTGTTACCCCAGACAATTCAGAAAAGAGAGGCAAAAGAGGGCATCCTGGCTGATGTCAGGAAAGAATCTATCTTTACTTCAGGTGATCAGGAAGCAAGATGTACAGCTCTTTCAACTCAGATAACCTCTGATCATGAGGGAAGAGGCAACTATCACTGGGATTATCTCCTCAGTTGGGAACCCAAGTTCCAGCCTCTTGCCTCAGTATTTAATGATATTGCAAAACTAAAGGATGAATATTTACATATGCCTGGCATTCCAAAAGAGAAGAAATCTTTTGTTTTTCCACCCCCTTTGATAACAGCAGTAGCCCAACCTGGGATTAAAGCAGTTCCACCAAGAAAGCCAGCTATAACCCCAGGGCAGGTCCTTCAGAAACACCCACGCTCCCCCATCCCCTACCATCTTGGTTCTCTCCCAGAAGCTATGACTCCAAATTTTTCTCCCTCTCTTTCCCTGTTAACCATGCAGACTCCTGCCATGTCTCCACTGGTGTCAGATGGAGAATTAGTAGGAATACACATAAGCGGTACATGTCATGAACTTAAAGCAGAAGATGAAGTTCAAATATAAAACCATTGGGATGCCAACCAGTGTTCACCATCAGTCATGAATGACTGAGCAAAACATTCTCAAGCACGCTCCTTGAGATTTTGGTTTGTTCTTATCTAAAAGCAAGTGATTTAGTCAGTGATTTTAAAACCTACCCATTAAAGTTTCTCAAATTTCTTCCAGCCTTAATGAGAATAATTCCCTCTTTTAACCCTTATGTGCTGCTCTCAGGACTCACACATGTATATATCAAGTAGTGTATATTCTGTTATACCTGTTTTCTGTATGATTAGATTTCCAAAGGACTCAACGAACTTCACTGACTGTCAAAATGTTTATATGGAAATAAATGGAAATAAAGTATAATGTGCACTCTGGTTACATCGCTGCTGATTACACTGCTATATCTGAAACAAATTAGTAAAGGCTAGATAAGGAATGAATTTAGCACAGAAAATAACACACAGAGGAAATCTGGAAGGATAAATTTCAATTTTAAGATGAAGTGACCGTCTGTGGATCTGATATAGAGATGCATTTCTCCATTTCCCCCACATATCACACTTGTAGAGTTTAGCCATAATTTGAATTTCGGTGTGGTGTCTTCTGAAAATCTAATGAGAGATTAAGGATGAAATTTGTCATAACTCTGTGCCAAGAGGGAGAAACAAATAAGATAATTATTCCTGATTAAATGAATCACAAATGCATGTTCTTGACCGAGGGCCAGGATTGATAGTAGCAATACTTAATGTGGTTGGCTGCCACCTGACATGCATTATTTTGGCCTTCTTTACAAATAGAATGATGACTTTTTTCAATGTTCTGTCTTGTAAATTGTACTTCAAAGATTTGAAGATTAATTTATAGAAATTATTTTATTTTCTATTAGAGTAACTTTTGGTATGACATAATGTATCCACTCACTGTCAGTTTTTAAAGTTTGTGTAAATAAAATTATGTTATTAGGTAATTAAAATTTCATAGAGTAATTTAGCAATATATTTTTAAATGGAGATTTTTTTTAATATAAATGTTTCTACTATAAAGTTAAGAATGAATTTCAAAAGTCTTTCTGCCATTTGTTCACACTCATGTTTAACAGTCATTAGATGGAGTGGCAACATGTTTAAAATAATTGTACAATTACTGTTTTAGAAATACAGTAGTATTTTATGGTGCTCATATATAATGCAATGTCCTTGTCTCTGGGGAGCCTGAGAATCCGTCAGATATTTTCTTATCCCTTTCAGGAAGGCAGAGTGCATCCTGAGGATGAGTGTCCAGAAGTTGTCTTCCCATGGTAGGCACCATGGCCAGGTTTTAGGATGACAGTTTAGAAATGCTAATGTGAAATATGAAGGGCCTGTGGTATGGTAGTAATTATGGCGGACTTCTGCTTTAGAAATATTTCCTTATGTTTTTTTCCCATAGGCCTCACCTGTGAAATTATGTGAGATAATTTCTCTTTACTGAAAAACATTGCAGGGCTTAGTGTTTGATATCTAATGTCACTTTGCAGATAAATAATTCTACAGCTTCCTATGCTGATGTTATCTGTTATACATCTTTGCTGACTCAGATTGAGAACAAGTGTATAAAACCACATTACAAATTGTATGAAACATGAAGGCTTTGGGATAAGCCTGGAATCCTAGGGAAAGTCATTTAGGTTGGAACATTTAAATATTATGGGACTGATACATGTTTCCCCTTTTCTTCATTGCCTCTGGGGCAGATTTCATGACTTTTGTAAAAAACATATTTAATCATATAAGTGTTCCAATATTTATTATCTCTTTGACTCTTTTCCAAAGATTGCTTTGAGCATAGGAAGAAATTCTATACTATTTTTTTTCTAATTATGTATGGAGGTTTTGTTTTGCAATGGGATTGTTTCTGGAAACCAAGAACATTCTGTTGTTTTTATTTAAACAGTTTCTTCGTTTACTTATGCTTAAAAAAAGTTACTCATCTAACTGATCCCTGCGTTATTTGCCTGTGATTTATGACTCATTCTGGACATGATTCTGCATTTTTTTCCTAGCCACTTGATAAAAACAGAAGTCATGAAGTATTTAACGTTCCTTACCAATATTTAGTGGATTTTTAATTGATGGCTTCATTAATATTGTATCAGCGCCACGACACCACCAACAACTGCTACAAATGGGATTGAGAGTACAAATGTGAACACGCTGGTGAAGTGTTTGTAATAAATCATATGTCAGCCCTTTCAACCAGAGTGCTTTCTTCCTAAGTAAACAATATAATTTGTACAGTTTTCCTTCAAGTTTAATATTAACTTGCCTCATGTGTTCCGTGTTACTTTGCTGATCTACGCACTAGCTTTAGCACTCCGGAGGGGGTACAGAACTTGTTAGTGGAAAATCATATTAAGCCCCAAATTCATAAGCTATAAAATAAAAGACAGTTGTCTCTTGTGGAATTTTGGCTGCCTGAAATTCTGGACTTTCTTGTTGGCAGCCTTAAAAATACTGGTGTAAATCAGTACCAAATGGATATCAAAATTCCATGTCCTAGTAGTAATCATTGAATTGGCTTCCAAAACAGATTCCTGGGCAAAGAAAAAGAAAAATACTCTATCTTCAGGGATTTGATCATTTAACTGTTTTTAAAAATATTAAAATGCACTGTGCACTACCGGCTGCCCACATGTGTACATATTTAGTCTATAGTAGATGTCCAGTTGAGACAGGATTTGTGTTTCTCAAGACCTTTTTCCTGAGAGCCCTCCTTGCTGTGCTTTATAAAAGCTATAATGATGACAATTAATTATTAATTTTCCATCGAAACATATGCTTTGTTACTTTTGTTTTGTATTGCCATTTTACACATACCTTGAGTTAAAAAAGCCAGACATAACCGAGGATCTAAGATGGTGATCACTTCAATGCAACGAAATACACAGAGTTAATATAGTTGGGGTATGCTCACATGATACTATAGATACACTCATTGGGTTTATTTTCACAGCATGTTTTACTTCCGTGGTCTCCAACCCCCGGGCTGCAGACTGGTACTGGTCCATGGCCTGTTAGGAACTGGGCCGCACAGCAGGAGGTGAGCGAGCGGCAGGTGAGAGAGCGAAGCTTCATCTGTATTTACAGCTGCTCCCCATTGCTCGCCATACCCCTGCCCCCACCCTGGTCTTCCATGAAACCAGTCCTTGGCGCCTGAAAGGTTGGGGACGGCTGTTTTACGTGAGCTCAAAAGAATAGAGCCAGTGAGGTGAGTTGGAGAGGAAGAGCATTCTATTCAGGAGGGATGGCAGGATCGACAGAGTTGCGGGAGCTTTGCTTAGGCCCAATACCAGGCACTTAAGTGTGAGTTTTTGCCCATTATAGAGCTAAAGGGAGGGAAGAAAAATATGAGGGAGAGAAGAAAAAACAGGATTAAATCTTAAATAGTTTAGGACACAGAAAAGGGCAAGGACTTGTAAAAAGTCATTTTTACTGTGTGAAGATTTTGCTGAGTCATTCGCCCCTCACAGGTTCATCCTTTTGAGGAATCTCTTTTCTCCTCCCTTTTTTCTGTTCCTCTCAGGTCTCTCCCTCCATTGTCTGACAGATGTATCAAGTTGTGAACCTAAAGCTAAGTGACAATGAACTAGAATACATTTGACCGTGAAAGCCAGCATTTTTGCATTTTGAGATTTTTTTGTTGGTGGTGGTGAATTTCAGAAAGAAAAAGTAGAAATGATTACCTCACCTGATTTCCCACTCTACGTATCTTTGGCATTTAGGGTGCCACAATTTCAAGTAATTGACTTTACACCTATAACCAAGTAAATGGAAGTTTGGAAGGCAGTCGGACAGAATATGGAATTTTAGTAACTAGTCTTTTTTCCTGGTGGCTAGTCCTTTTTTAAAATGGGTACTTGTTCGGTGATTATGATTTTGTATTAAAGTACTACACTTTATATAACTTTAAACCATAGTATAACATACAGGGCATGGTCAATAGTTCATTCTCAAACATTGTCAGTTTTATTTTAATTCTGGTGACAAATTATTTTGATTCTATATAGGTCAAAAGAACTGTCTGTTAGAAGTAGAATTATGGCAATCTTAGAAAGATCCAGCCCCAAATGGCTGGAGTATCAAACTATACCTTTTGCTTATAAACTCAACACTTGGCTATTCAATGACAATTAGCACTTCCTACTGTTTTGGTCTACATAACTTTACTCATTTCATCCAATGCATTTGCTAAACCAAAACTGTGAAGTGAGTAATAGAGAGGGGAAACCCATGCCAAATAAATAGCAGATGCACAAGTACATCTCTTGAATGAGAAAGCATTATTTTGGTTAGAAAACTAAATAAATGAATTTCCTTGTTAGATAGTAAACCCTCAGGGCAAAAGCCTGGTCTCCACTTGTATTATGAAGTACAGATGGTCAGTAGAATGAATGAGTCCATGTGTGAATGGGTGTGGATGGTGCTATAATGTGGGGATGTGATACGTGGACCTTGAACCCATGAAATGAGAATTCCAAAATAGTTTTGTGATTTTAGCCAATCACAGGACAGAGAGAAAATAAGTGCAAATAATCTATCAAAATATTATAGAATATCTTAGAAAAAGCCAAAGGACCAGAAATTCCTTCTGTAATCTGGTTTGTTTTCTCTTTGTCTCTCCCTTCCTCACAATGTACATATATATCTTGTGAGTTTTAAACATATTAGAAACAAGCTATATCCGATATTCAAAAGCATGTTGTTGGAGACAGCAACATGACATGACCAAGCACATTGGTTTGATTTCATTTCAGACCCTGTGATAAACCATGACTGCTCCATGGCAGAATGAAGTTTTATCAGTATGAGAAGAGAATACAGTTCAGTAGCTATACCTAGAATGTTTACATCAAAATTTATTAATATTTGAAGTAAAAACAATATGAGGAATTTATGAGTTATTCTGTATGTGCATATACTTATTGTATGTTAAAAGTAACATTTTAAACAAGTACAGTTTATTTCATAAATGCATGCTGAGAAATTGGGGGAGGACATAAATATGAAGTTACTTCTTCTCATACCATAAATAAATAATTCTCAGAAAAAAACAGTGAGATAGGATGGAAAATCAGGGTAGTATGATATCCCAGAAACCAAGTGAGGAAAGTGATTTAGGTTCTGGTCAGGCTAAATAGAAGCATCTGTGCAGATTTTTAAATCTTCTCAAATCCCTTTGCAAAATGGTCAGAACAACTAAAATAGTGAAAACAGAAACTCACAAACAACATCTTCAACAGAAACAGAAGTCATGCTTACAAACTCTGGAATATGGACAGACAAACAAAATCAGAGGGAAGTCTTAAATACAAAGGGAAGGAACCAGAGAAAGCAGAAGGTACAAAGAGGTCCTATTTGTAAATACTTCACAGAAACAAGAGAAGGGACCCTAGAGCCATGAATCTAGGCAAGCTATTCTGATCTGCCACTACCCTTGTATAGTAACCTTGTAAAACATAGGAAAACGCATCTCAATAAAACATGAGAAACACAAAATAATTGCAATATAAAATACATTGTAAGCAAAAAGGCTAATGCTCTGAATGATGTACTAATGGACAGTGAAAACACACTAGAAAAATGCAGCAAAAAGGCCAATGAAAGTTTTGACTTAATGTTTCAAAACTAACTAAAAGAAAATAAGAAAATAATAACAACTACAAAGGTTGCGTAATCAGTCAGAAAAGCTGGAAATGAAAAGACTAGCCGATAGGTAAATATTCATAAATAGAAATCAGATCTCAAGAAATAACTGAAAAGAAAAGAAAAAAAAATCAGAATAAACTAGAATGAACAAAAAGTTGATAGACACCAATGAGAGTACAGAAAGAGAAATAGAAAATGGAAAGGCAAAAGTGAAAAAAAATCAAATGAAATTGAAAAATGATAAAAAGATTTAAGAGATCATAGACTTAGCACACTGAAAAAAATGATTCAGCATTTACATAAATGAAATTCCTAAAGAAGAAAATACCCCCAAAAATGGAGCCAAAAAGATATACAAATCATAATTCAAGAAAACTTGCTAGACATAAAATTTTAGTCTACATATTGAAAGAGTATTCCATGTAAAAATAAACCTAGAGCAGTTAACAGCAAGATATATTCTAAAAATCTACTGAACTCTAAAGAAAAAAAAGTCCTTTGGGCTTTCAGATAAAAGTGCCAACTTACTTACAAGGTAAAGAATGTCAGATTGGCTTACTTTTCAACAATAGTATTTTAGGCCAGAAGACTGTGATGTAGTATAAGATACTTGATAATGTAAGCCAAAATATTATATCCAGCTAAACTTGCCATTAAGTACATAGATCACAGATGAGGCTATGAATATGTAAGACCTCAAGGATAATTTCTAAAGAATTAAGTAGGAAATGAGTTTTAGATAACTGAAAAATACTGAGGAAGGTTCACTGTAAGGATGTTAAAGATATTTAATCCTAGAGCTGATGGTGGATATAAAGATGATAGAATAGTAAATACTTGATACATTCCCTGATAATGTAGATAAATTACAACTGCAAAAATAGGAGAAGAAGAGCATATGGAAATAGAATTCTTGCTAATTGCCTTATAAGTATTAACTGGGAGTAAAAGCCGTTATTTTAAATTAGAAAAAAGGAAGAAATTAGAAGAAAGGAAACATCCAAGGTAAAAACAAATTAATGAATTAAAAAACCAAAAAACTCCACAGAGCTTACAAATAAATAAATCTGGTTCTTTAAAAATCAATTAAATTAAACCAATTAAATGTGATAAAATACAAAATAAGAAAATAGCAAACAAAATAAAAAATAATAAACGCAAGAGAGAGCAAAGGGAGAGTAATGAGCACCATCAAAAGGAAATAATTTATATCAAAAGAGACTTTTCTGCACAACTATATGTAAATTCATTTGAAATCCTAAAAGACACAGATTATTTTATAGGAAAATGTAACTTATGAAAATTGATCCCCGTAAACATAGAGTCTCAACAGACCAAATTTAAAAGAAGAAATAAAGATGTAAGGAAGCACCCCACCGCAAATAGTTTTGACAGTGAAATTTTACTGAACCTTTAAAAACCAGATCATCCAAATGCTATTTAAACTACTTCAAAGCATAGAAAAATAAGGAAAAATACTCAAAGTCTTTTAGTAATTTGAATATAGAATTCATATCAAAACTTTAAAAATATTGCACAAAATAGGAAACTACAGCCTAATAAATAGGCATGCAAAATTCTTAAATTAGCAAAAAGAACTAATAGTACATTAAAAATAATACATCATAACATGGGGCTTTATTTCAGAAAAATGAAATGATTCAATATTAAATCAATGTAATTCATATTAATAGAGCTATGGAGAAAAAAACAATATGCACATTTTCTTAAGGCACTTAACAAAATCCAACATCCATTTATGTAAAAAGCGCTCAGTAATCATTAATGGATACTTTCTTAAAATGATATTTAACTCAAAATCCAGATCTTCTCCATGGAGATACTCCAGATCCTTTCTGGAAAAGCAAGAAGGCCATATGCCTATTATCTCCACAAAACTTAATATTGTATTGTAGAAATTAGTTCATACAATTAGACAAGACAGCAATTAGAAACATTAGAATTTGAAAGAATGAGATGAAACTATCTCTATTTGTAGACTATATTTCTGGAAAACTGAACATAATTGATAAAAAACTATTATAAATGATAAAATAATTTAGTAAAGTTGAAAGATGTAAAATTTATATGCAAAAAATTACATCAATACCCTTCACATATATGAATAATAATCAGAGGATGAATGAAAGAGAAGACTACTCAGAGCAGGAAAAAAAACTCTAACTTGACAACATAAAAATGCCTAACCTCTATATGAGGAAAATCATAATGTCTCCTGAAGAGCACAGAAGAAACTCAAATAGATGCTCTTGAATAGAAAGACTCAGTGCTAGAAAAGTGTCAGTTGTTCCTAAGTATTTCCAAATTTAACCTTATCCCAGTATAAATGTCATATTTTTTCTGACATTAAAGAACTTGATTATACCGTGTATTTGGAAAAATAAACAAGCAGAACAGCTAGGAAAGACAGAAAAAATATGAGCTCTGCGTGCGTGTGTGCATGTGCGTGTGTGTGCGTGTATGCATGCATGCATGTAAGTGGGTACAAATGCACTAACCCTATTAGATAACAAATATATCATAAAGCCTCTAATTAAAATAGGGTGGCATTGGTTCGTGACTAGATAGACTAATGGAATAGAATAGAAAATCCAGAAATGGATCCAAGTGCATCCAAGGCTTCCTGTAATGAGGTATTAGCTTGCTGTTTACCAACCCCACTGCTGACAGTAAGTACAAAAGCTGAAAAATAATAATAATAATGAGGAAGAGGAAGAGGAGGAAGAGAAGGAAGAGGTGGGGAAAGAGGAGGAGGAGAAAGAGAAGAAGAAAAAAGACAGCTGTGTGTGTGTGTGTGTGTGTGTGAGGCATCAGAAAACTTCCAAGGCAGTGAAGACTGGGGAAACCATGCTTCTGGAAAGAAGAGAAACACAGAGAGGTAACCCCGATATATTCTGCCTCTAAGCTCCTTGGGGCTGAGCAGAAATGTCAGTTGCAAAGTTCAGTAGCTAAACAGAGCCACTGGCAATTTTTTTTAAATGAGAAGGAAATTCTAAACTATAAAATACAACTACCACTTCATACCTACTAAGATAACTATAATAAAAAAGAATAACAAGTGTTGGCTGTGATGTGGAGAAACTGGAACTTTCATAAATTACTGATGGGTATGTAAAATGGTGCAGTCTGTATGGAAACTGTCCAGGAGTTACTAAAAAAGTTAAGTTGGGTGCATTGGTGCATTCCTGTAGTCTCAGCTATTTGGGAGGCTCAGGCAGGAGGACTGCTTGAGGCCAGACATTTCTGTCTAGCTTGGGCAACATAGCAAGATCCCATCTCTTAAAAAAAAGTCAAATATAGACGTATCAGTTTACCCAGCAATTCCACACCTGGGTTTATACTCAGAGAAATAAAGGTTATGTTCACACAAAAACTTGTCCATGAATATTCATAGCAACATTATTCATAATAGCCAAAAAGTGGAAACAACTGAAATGTCAGTTAACTGATAAATATATAAACCAAATGTGGTATATCTATAAAATGGAATATTATTCAGCAAAAAAAAAAATGAGTACTGACACATGCTACAACACAAAACTTGAAAAACCCACTATGCTAAGTAAAAGAATACAGTCACAAAAGATCACATATTATATGACTCAGTTTACATGAAATGTCCAGAACAGGGAAATATATATAGACGGAAAGTAGATTAGTGAGGCCTCGGGCTGGGGGAAGATGGGGAAAGACTGACAACGGGTATGGAGTTTCTTTTTAGTGATGAAAATGTTCTAAAATTGATTGTGATGATGGTTGTACCACTCTGTGAATATACTAAAAACTATTGAATTGTACACTTTAAATGGATGAATTGTATGATATATGAATTATATCTCAATAAAACTGTCAAAAGACAATAACTGAAATTAAGAACTCAATGTGTTTACATAAGATTAGACACAGATGAAGAGAGAATTAGTAAATTAGAAGATACATCAAAAAAATACAGACTGAAACATGAAGAGAAGTTTGGAAAATACTGAAAAGAGCATAACAGATGAATGGAACAAGGTAAAAAAGTCTAACATGTGTGTCATTGGAATTCTAAAAGGCAAATGGAGACAATGGGGCAGAAGCAATATTTGAAAAAGATAGTAGCTGAGAATCTTTGAAAATTGAAACTAAATTACAATTCTAAAAGTGCTATCACTCCAAACATGATAAATGAAAAGAAACATAACCAAGCACATCACAATAAAGTTGCTGTAAACAAAAAAATCTTAAAAGCATCCAAAGAGAAATGACACATTACTTTCAAAGAACTGGGTGCCTGTGTAAATATAACACGTGATAAGGGCAGTGCATCAAATTAGTGAAGAAAAGAACTTTCTAAATGAGTGGGATTGGAATAACAAGAGAGCCATATGAAAAACAGATTAAACTGAACCATACCACACACCGTACCACAAACCAGATAAATATAAATAAACACAAGTAAATACTAGAAGGAAACCTGATTGTATGCTTTTATAAACTGAAAATGGAAAAATCTTTTCTAACAAAATTCAAAACTCAGAAGCAATAAAGGAAATTGATGATAAATTTGACTAAAAAATATTTTGCATGGCAAAAAAACTTTCAACCAATCATAATGCTCTGACCCCATGTCAGCCTTTTGGTAAGAGATGTTGGGTCACCGGTGGAGAAAGGCCAGTTCCTGAAAGGAACAGATGTCTATCACCGTTATACCATGAGTTAGATACTGTTTTTCTAGTTCTTCTTTTCTTCACTAATTTGATGCACTGCCCTTATCATGTGTTATATTTCCATATGCACTCAGTTCTTTGAAGGTAAATAACAAAGTGACATTGCATGTTCACTTATAAAGCTAATTTGTAAGTATACCTTATGGGCTAAACCATGAATGTACCAGTTTGAAGTGCTATTTCACAGAGCACAGTTTGCTTGTATACTAAGCGGAGGATTCAAGCCTCATAACGTTAGTAATTGAATCTCCATGTGGTCTTTAAACTTGGCTTTTAATGTTTAATTTTCTCATTTCCTTTTCTATCATCTCTAATGTCATTCATTTTTCTCTTTGGCTGATATAATAGAAATATTATAATAATTTGCCTGTTGGTAGAATATGAAAGTAGTCCTCAACAAGACAAAAGTAAATGGATTTTGATTACTTTGTAAAGTTTTGCTTTTTCTGATTTAATTTACTTAGAAATATAGTTTCTATTTCTATCTAAAATTTCTGGAAAATCCTAAACTGTATATTAATTACAGAGGGCTTATGTGGTTAATTTTATGAAATGGACAAATTAAATGTAATGAAAATAAAAGGCCTCAGATTATTGTTAGATTATATGTTACAGAAAAGGGAAATATACTAACTTTTGGGAACTTAGATAATAGCTAAAATTTATTATTTATTTTGCACCAAATATTGTGCTAAATGTTTTATGTGCAGTATATTTTGTTTAATCTTCAAAATAACCCTTCAGGGTAAATACTAATATGCTCCCATATTACCAATAAGGAAATCACGGCTTAAAGAACTAGTAATTAGTGGAACCTGGAATCCAACTCAGTGGTGTGACTCGAAGCTCTTCTCTTAACCGTTTCAGGACATTGCCTCCCACCTGAAAGCTTCTTAAAAATGTCTAATTTTTTTAAATGATAAACTTACATTGTCCCCATTTCAAAAATTCTTTAATATGCGCAGATTAAATTCTACAGATGACAAGCCATGTGGCAATTGAGCAGATATTTTTCCTGTGTTGGAATCTACAGACACACAATAATTTTTTCCAATTGTCACCTTTTCTTATATACAAAGTCATGTTTAAAATAGAACCGCTAACACATCTGGCCAAAATGGCTCCGAAAGTTCATACACTGCTTCAGTTTCCATTGTCGACAAATAGCAACAAGAGATAAAATGTTCAAAGCGAACATAAAATAAAAATGGCATAGCCAAGTTAAAACACAAGATAATCATCTCCATGGCAATACCTAGTAAAGCTACAATATCTAGTACAGCCTTTATCCTACAAAAATGGGTAATTTTATTTCTAGGTATATAAGCCAGAGAAAAATATCTCTCTCTCTCTCTCTCTATATATATATAAATATATATATACATGTGTGTGTATGTGTGTGTGTGTATATATATATATATATATTGGTTTTTGTGGTTTCTTGGTTTTATTTTAAAATTTCTCTTTTACTTTACATACAGAATCAGGAGAGCAATCACCTTCTCCCCAAACTGGCAGGGCAACACTGGATGCAACATCCTGTTCTGTCACATCTGTCTCCAGGCTACAGGTCAACCCAGCAAGATCATGAGTTTAGCCGCATTCGTCTCCAACACAGTGGGGGTGGGGTGGGGGTGGTGGGGGTGGGGCGAGATAAGGCAGGGCAGAGGCAGCCCCTGAGCCCTGGACCTTCCCCTCAGGATGGGACTGGACTATGTTGGTAAGGAGCTAGTGTACCTGTCTCAAGCCCCAGGCTGGGGATAGAACTTGGCTATAGGCAAGGACCAAAAGCCAGGATAGGTGCCGCTGGGCTGGGAGCCAAGAAAACCAGTTTCCTCTTTTAGGAACTTAGACGGGTGGAACAACCCAGACCTGTTCCATTCTCAGAATGTTCTCAGGCTGGAATTCTTGGAACTCTCCCATTTTTCCATTAGCAGATCTGGATTCTAGCTCCATTTCTGACCTTGAGAAAGTCAAATTGTCTTGAACTTTTGGAAACCTTAAGAGTGATTTCCAGAAATTTATAAGCTTCTTTCTAGTTCCAAGACCCTACCACTCTGGACTCTTCCCTTCCTTTAAAAATCACTAGGAGATCTGTTAAGGGCTGATTCTCCCTTTTTGTCCCCCATCACCAAGGAGCAGAAGCAGACTAGAGTAGGACCTGGACCAGCCGCTCTCCAAGGGCATGGGCTGGATCCAGACAGGAGGCAAAGGCAAGTAGATTGCTTCTCCCCCAAAACACTGTCTTAGAAGCAGATGGGGGCCAGGCGCAGTGGCTCACGTCTGTAATCCTAGCACTCTGGGAGGCCGAGGCAGGTAGATTATTTGAGCTCAGGAGTTCGAGACCAGCCTGAGCAAGAGCGAGACCCCGTCTGTACCAAAAATAGAAAGAAACTAATTGGACAGCTAAAAATATATAGAAAAAATTAGCCGGGCATGGTGGCACATGCCTGTAGTCCCAGCTACTTGGGAGGCTGAGGCAGGAGAATCGCTTGAGCCCAGGAGTCTGAGGTTGCTGTGAGCTAGGCTGACGCCACGGCACTCACT
>CAUYSK010027362.1:0-39616 GCA_963575035.1 Avahi laniger | reverse complement strand
CAGTGTGTATGTGCTTGGAGAGGGCCAGGGTGGCTCAGAAGCTCTCAGGACATGGGAAGCACATTTATTGTGCTCTCGGTATATAAGCTTGGGGACACAAGAAAGTCAGGCCTCTGGTGAGGGAAGGGAAGTTGAAAGATTTTGCCTGGGCCTCACTCACCTTCTTACTTTAACACTTAAGGTCTTTTGTGATCTGGCCCAGTTCACGTGTTCATGAGCAAATCCTGCCATCCCACTCACCGATCCTTCCACAGATTCAGTAAGTATTTGCCGGGGGAGTGGCTATGCCCCGGCACAGCATCAGACACTGGGGCCACAGCTGCAGCTGTGAGGAAGACAGGTGTACCCTGCCCTCTTGGAATTCCTGGGCTGGGACCCGATGGCAAAAGCCAACATTAAGGGAATAATCAGATGATGCGTAACCATAGACAGTGCCCGGGGCTTTGGGGCTGAAACCTGGCCTCAGGAGGGACTACGACCCAAGCTGGATTGATTCTGGAGTCAAGGAGGGCGCCCCTGAGGGGCTGCTGTGCAGAGGGCTAGGTGAGCCCGCCAGGCAGGGGCTTCCGGAAGATTGCTCCAGGCAGAGGGAACGGCACATGAGATGGCCCAGAGGTGCCAGAGATCTCGGTGAGACTGAGGAGCCCAGAGAAGGTTCGGGAGCAGCAGACATGGCGAGAGGAGAGTTGGGGGCAATGAGGCGGGGGGCAGGGCGGCCCACTCGGGACTACTTTGAATCACTCAGGGTCAGACCAGGAAACGGAATCGGCAGAGTGAAACGAAGGGACTTACCACGGGTGGCTGGACGCACAGGCGACTAGAGGAGTTAGAAGGGGACAAGGAGGAGAGATTAGCACAGGGAGGAAGTCGCTGCTTCCGAGGCCAGGGGGACAGAGCGGGGAGGTGGTATCACTGGACTCTCAGTACCACGGAACAGGCTGAGTAATTCCAGCAGGAACTGGCTCCGTGGAGGAGGCAGACAGAGAGGGAGAGACCCCCTGGCTTCTCCCTCCCTCCTGCCCTCTAGGCTCCCACCAGGGTCTCCCACTGGCCAAAGCCGGCTGGGAGCCCGCTGACATGGCAGTCCAGAAATGCAGCCAATGAGGCCTTGGAGAAATGACTTTCTTTGAGCCTCAGTTTTCTCATCTGTTAAAGGGACCCATCACCGTGCAGGTCTGTGGTGGAGGCTGAGGCGCGGGCGGGACGGGACAGGTGCTGAGTGTTGCTCCTCACCCAGCTCAGCTCCAGGTTTGACCTACAGAACTTGTCGCTCCTCTGCCCTGCAGGGCACCCTCAGTCCCAGGGGCCCTAAGGACTCAGAAATGGATCAGCCCCTGGCCTCTGTGTTCTCCGCTAGGCTAGGCTATGGTTGCAGAGTGCGCAGCGCTCTCAAAAGGCCGGCAGTGAGTACTTGCGGCTCCCAGAATGCAGAGGAGAGCACAGAGGTGGGGTAGGGGGTTGAGCCTCCCGAAGGGAGGCTGAGCCTCAGAGGCCAGGGAGGACTTCTGGGCAGAGGAAGCAGAGAGCATATTCCAAGAATCGGGAATAAGCGGGTTTGTGTGGGAACTGGGGTCACGTAGACAGAACTGTAGATGATGCCAGGGAGGGGTCTGAATGCCAAGCTTCCCGGTTTGACTTGGTCCTGCTGGAGAGAGTGTGGGGCTAGCAGATGGGCACTGGGCAAGACCCGCTAAGACTCAGCCCAGTATCTGGCCGGGAGCAAGTGGCAGTCGGGACGGGCAGGAGGCAGGAAGGCTACTGAAGAGGGCATTTCTAGGTCTCCCTAGACCGGAGTCGGCTGGGTGCCCAGCCAGCCCCACCCCTTGGACAGGCTTTCTGGGCTGCTAGAGTGACCCCCTGCCCTGCCACAGAACACCTCCTCCCGGTTCCTGGGCCAGCCCCAGCCTGCCCTGCGGGAGCCACACTGCCACACCCTCAGACTGGCCTGAGGCACTTGTTGCCATCTCCTGGCACCTCCTTCTCAGGACCTGAAGCCGAGAGCTGGAGGAGGTGGGGGAGGGCTCTGCAGTGCGCAAGCGGGACAGGATCTTGGGTGACGCTGTGACCGTGTGTGCCTGTTGGGGGCATATGTTTCGGGGGGAGGCGTGTAGAAGGATTCTGGTGGTCCACTGGGGGCTTCACCTACCGTTTTCCACTATCCCCTCCCACCCTTTTGCCTATCAAAGGTTAAATTTGGATGCCGCAGATGTGAGGTGGGGGGGTCCCTGAAGCGGACCTGACATCCCCTACCGACTGGGGTCCCAGGGACTGGTGGGAGGCTCAACTGACAGCCCCCACCTGCTGTAGCCCTGCCCCTCTTTCCTGTGTCCTGCCACCCTCTGAGCAGAAGGGGGCGGGCGGCAAGGTGGCCCAGCACACGGCGGGGCTGAGGGAGGGGCAGGGGAGGCATGAGGAGTTGGGGGACAGGGGGACTGAGAGAGCGAGCCAGTGAGCAGTGACAATCAAAACGGGAAGCTTTAAAGAAACTTCGCGCGCCTGTCTGCTTCACACACAGTATCTGGCTTAACCCTCACTAGCATTATTATTAAAGTTCAGTCTTGTAAATGTTTGTGTTTTATTTTATTTATTCATTGGAATTGTTAATGCATTTATACATTTCAATATTTAAAAGGTGTGTGCGAGCAATATCGAGTCTCCGTCTCCTCCCACCTCCCCGGAGCCCAGGCTCCCTCCCTGGAGACAGCCGGCTTCCCTTCCAGGGTGTCTGCACAGAGACGCGCAAACACATGCGTGGAAAAGCAAATATATACTCACATATTTCCCCCTTTTTAACCCATTAAGGGGTGGCATTCCATCACCTGGGGCTTCTGATTTTTTTTTTTCCCCACTTGAATCTAGGCTCGGAGAGGTTAAGCCACTAGTCTAGAGCTACACAGCAGGGGTGGAGAGGTGGGCAGAGACCGCAGTCAATCCGCGGGGTGAAGAGAGGGGACCGGATCAGTGTCAGGAAAGGGAGGCGGGAGGGGGCGGGGAGAGCGCCGGGAGCCCGGAGGCGGCGGAGGCGCGGGGCGGGCCGCGGGGGGATGGGTGGCCAGCCGGGCGCGGAGACGAGCGCGGGAAGGGGAAGCGGCGGAGGCGCGGGCCGGGCGGGGCTCCGGCTCCTGCTACCCTCGCTCTGGCAGACGCAGGTGGAAGCAGGCGGCCCCGGCGCCCAGGCCCTTCTCCACGTCCCCAGCCGTCCCGCGCCAAGTTCTCCGCCGGGGGCGTAGCAGGTGCTCACTCCCCTCCCACTCCCCAATTTCCAGCCTCTCAACCAGACCTGGAAACCGGGCCGGCGACGACCTGGTCTTAGTACTGTCCTGGTCGCCTGACCTTGGGCATGCCATCTGCGAAATGGGTGTATAGTGTGTGTAGGGGACAGGGCAGGAAGTGGGAGACGGGGGTCTGTAAGGGGCGGAGGAGCCTTCCCCCTCCGAGGTTTTGGGGCTGTTCTGTGATGTCACCCCACCCCAGTTTGATGCTCCCCACCCCCCAGTGCACTCGCGCCCTTTCCCTGCTGTTCTCGGGCGAACGTCGCGGGTCTGGGCAGGCCGCCGCGGTCAGTCTCCGGGTCGCTGAGCTTTAATGAAGGCCCCCCGCGGCGCCAAGCTAATGAGCTCAGGGCCCTGTAAGCGCCACTCCTCTGGGTCTTTTGTGCAGCGCCAGGTCCTAGAGCGCCGCCCCGACCGACGGATCCTGGGTTCGAACCTCAGCCAAGGCTTTTCTCGTTGATTTCCAGCATGCGACATCTGTAAGCGGGGTGGAGTGGAATAAGAGAAACCCGGCTTAGGATGGTGGAATGAGTAGAAAGAAGGCATCCATGCTGGTTGCTAATTCAGTTTCAGGACTTAGTAAATGCTCAATAAATGTCTTCTGTTATTATTTATTTCTGACTCCAGCTGGACTAGCAGGAGGATTCTGGAGCCACAGTGGACCTTGGAGAGACCTCCTTCAAATCCCAGCAGCCCCTCTTTATTTTTAGGGATGGAGGGGTAAATTACTCAAGGTCTACATCTAACACTGGGAAGGCAATGTGGCTCCCAGGTGGAAATTCTCAGCTCTAGATCTCTCAGCAACCCTTCCCCTCCATGACAGAGGGTACTCCCCCCACCCAGGCCCACCTTCACTGTGTATTCACCTGCTTCTCTGTAATGTCCAAACTGAAAGGGCTGTTAGCCATCATCTCACCTAACTCTGGTGTGCTGTGTGACCCTAGACTAGCTGCTCACCCTCTCTGGGTCCACATCCACACCTGCCAACTGAGGGGCTGCACTAGCCTGGCAGTTCCCCAATCCCAGCCGCACAGTAGAGTCATTTGGAGAGCCTTTTGAACAATGCCAGTTCCTGGCCCCTCCTCAGACCTGGAAATCCCGATCCTGGCGGGGAATCTGCAGCCAGCCCAACCCTGGCCCCTGACCTGTGCCTGGGAACACAGCCTCTTGGGCTACTGACCCAGAGCCCCTGCCCGGGTCCCTCTTGAGACCCAGAGAGGGCAGATTTCCAGCAGAGCTGGAACTAAAGCCCAGCGTCTAGCAGTCCAGCCTCTGTCCCCTCTTGCAGGCCGAAGTGAAGCATCTAATGACCAGACTGAGACCAGGGTGTGAGTGGGGGTGGGGACGCAGGCAGCAGGACCCCGCCTCTGGCTGCCAGTCCCTGTGCCCTTGCCATCTAGTCGCACCCCAGGGCTGCGGGCCTGCCTCACTTTTCCCAGCCCGCATCACAGGGCTCTTGGATGCTCCTCACGCACTCCAGCCCCGGTGGAGGACAGGCGTGCGGGCGGGGCTTGTCTGCCTATGGCCTTGAGGGGCTTGTGTTCTCGTCCTGGCTCCTGAGGAGGAATGGTTTGGGAGAGGAACTGATTGAAATGTACTTTTCGTTTCGGGAAATTAAAGTCCTCAATTTGAGAGCGTGGCGGCAATTAGCGTTTAATCATGGGAGGATGGAGTGTGGGAGAGTGTGCCCAGGCTGGGAGGACCGGTGGGCTGATTACCCGCCCTGCTTCCTGCTGGGGTGCTGAGGCCCATCCCTCCCCTTTCCCAGGACAGATTAAAGGTGTAATTTGATAAATCAATTTGTTTTCTGGAGGAGAGAAGCCAAAGCAGAAATATGATCATAGGTGGAAGCGCTTGCTCCACGCTGTCCTGCAGGGGACATCAGAGAGGGGCCGGGGGAGGAGGCAGGCCCAGTAAATGCGGCCCCAGTGTCTTCTCACACGCCTGAGTTCAAATCCTGCTTCTGCCATTTACCGGCTGTATGACCTTGAGAAATCCACTTACCTCTCTGTGCCTGCGTTTCCTCATCTCCAAGAGGGGCACAGCCCAGCAGGGGAGCTGGCTAACATCTGTAAATGTGCCTCATGTGGTGTGGGCACTTAGTAGGTGCTCAGTAAGGAACAGAGGAAGCTGGGGTCAGGGAGGGTGGGGCTGAGCTGGGCTTGGGGTACACTGCCAGAAGGTTCTCTGTACAGCACCCTGTGGGTCCCAGCAGACAGGGCACCATAATGAGGGACTTCTTGGCAGAAGGTGACAGCGCCACACAGTGAGCAGGAGGACCAGCTACATGGTGCTGGGAGCTGGTCTAGCCTCTTCCTTCCAGAAGTCTCCCCGGCATGTTCTCAACCTCCCCTCAACTCCCCTTCTGCAGCCCTGTGAGTGGTGGGCGCCTGCTGTGCCAGGTACACAGCAGGTACTCAATCAGTGTTGAGCACAGCAAAGAGCTGGGCCGTAGTAGCCTAGGGTGACAGGTAGCCTAGGGTGACAGGCTCTGGCTGGAGCAGGGCTGGGCCAGGAGAGGCTGGGCTGCGGCAGAGACAGCTCAGGTCTCAGCCAGACAGAGCTGGGTTGGGATCCCACCCTTCCCAGCAGTGCCGGGGGCGCGTAGCCGCCCTTTTCTAAGTCACCTCATCTGTTTAACGTTTCCTGGGCTGGTTATTAAGAATAGTAGCATTTGCCTTCTGCCTCCACTGGAGGATGAACGCCTTGGGAGAGGCTCAGCTCAGCTCCAAGGGACAGTTTTGGGTACTGGGAGGGGACAGAGATAGGGAAAGGGGCCTCACCTTTACCAAGCACAAGTCACATACCAGGCCCTGGTGTTAGGCTCTCTATGCCCTTTGACTGCTCATTATTCCCCTATAAGGCAGGGACTATTATTCCCATTTTCCAAACAGAGAGACTGAGGCTCAGAGAGGTTGCTTGGCTTGCTCATACTCCCCAGTGAGGAGCCAACTGTTGAACTCGAGGCTCTCTGACTCAGAGCCTGGGCCCTGTCCAGTCCTGGCCGGCAGTGGGGAAGGAGGGGCCTGTGAGGGAGGCTGCAGCTGGGCGTGGGTGGGCAGGCGGGCGAGCCCATAGATCTTGGCTAATGGTCCCTGGTGGGCTCAGAGCTAATCGGCACTGGAAGTGCCAGGCGCAGACTTAGTGGGAAGGCAGGTGCCGGCTGCAGCGGGGCCAGGAACTCTTCAGCCCTCCCTTCCCTGGCCCCCCTTGCTCAAGCCAGGGAGGAGGGTGGGGGCAGGGGCTCGGGGAGGGGCACGTGCCCAGCTTTGCTGCTGGCTCCACAGAGGGACCTTCTGCCCAGTGAGTTAATGATCCCTCCTCTCAGGGCTTGCCCCGAGCACCGAGGGCCACAATGTATGGGGATGAACCTTACACCAATCGGGGGGGCAGCTGGAGTGGTCGCTTCCCCTCACCCCTGGAAGAAAATCCTCTCTTTTGGAGGAATCCCAGGGTTTGGGGGATGCAGGCGAGTGCTCCCAGATTATGCCAGGCCTCCTTTCTCTCCTCCCCGCCCCCCACCCCCAGTAGTCCTAGGTGAGGGACCTGCACAGCCGGGCCTGAGTGGGTGGGTAGGTGGCGCTGGCTCAGCCAAGAAGCGCCTGCCTCTGATTGGAGGGCTGGTTTCCATGGCGACCGATTGATTGCCCGAGCTGCAGACTCAAGGGGAATGAGCAATGGGCTTTTCTCCCAAGCTGGACTGTTCTGGCTTGCTCCTGGACGCCAAGGCAGGGGTGACACCTATATGTTCTCTTGGGGCTGAGTGGCCCCCAAGGGAACAGGAGGGGACCTCTGCTCAGCCCGGAAGCCACTGTCGGGCACCTGCCGAGTGCACGTCCTGAGTTCCCGATGGATCAGGAGGAGGGGGCCTAGCATTTATGAAGCATCTACTACATGAAAATGAAGCTGCTGGGACTCGAAGCTGGCCCAGCAGAGTCCCGAGCCTGTGAGCTTAACTGCTAAGCTATGACGCTTCCTCCAGGATGTTTGTGAGGACCGGCACTCACCCTCGGACCACTAGAACGTAACCCCGGTTGTGTCAAACTCTGAGGGTGAGGGAGACACAGTCACTGCTGAACGATTAGAAGCCTCAGGGACACGGCTGGGATGAGCTGAGGCTTGGAGGGTGAGGTGTTTGGGGCAGAGGTAGGGAAAGGAAGACATCCCAGGCGGGGCCCCGGCCTGGGCCAAGGCAGGGAGGTGGGATGGCCAGGGCATGAGGCAGGAGTAAGCCCCTGCACCCGTGATGCGGGCTTGAACAAGGGGGTGGCAGTCGTCTCTCTGGTTTGTTAGCCACAAGTCAGGGCCAGCCACACCCTGCCTCCCATCTCACCCTGTCCCCACGCCTACCCTCCTGCCTCCCATCTGGGTTTAGACACAGGGCTTCCTCCCCCTCGCTGGGGCCTGGGCGAGTCCCACCCGCCAAAGGAGAAGGCTGGTGCTGGCGGGACTGCCCCCAGGACTCCGGCGTGGGTGGCTCCCACCTCTGCTCTCCCTGCTCCCGCTCCCCGTGGATTCCCGCTTTCTCTCCAACTCCTTTGCAAACTCCGTCCTTCCCTCCCCGGGTCTGGGATACCCCCAACTCTCTCATGTGCTCTCTTCCTGCCCCTGGGGGTGATTTTGTCCTGATCCCTGTCCCAGCCCCATCTCCACCATGACCCCCAGCCCCTGGTCCAGCCTGTTATGGCTTCTGCCCTCGCTCCGTCCCCATCCCGAGCTCTTGTACTAGCCCCTGCCCTGCCTGGCTCCACCGATCTTCATCCCAAACTCTGACCCCAGCACTGACCCTCTCCGTCCCCTGTCTCAGTCCTGTCTTCCCTGTCCCTGTCCAGCCCCTCCCCAGGCCTATCTTCATCTGAGCCTCTGCCCCAGCCTTGGGTCCCCAGATGAGCTCGCGTAGATCGTGGCCTCATTGTCATTCTGTCCACGGCAGCATCAGTGGCTGGCTGCAGGCACTGTCGGGGCGAGGGAGAGAGTCAGAGACGCTGGGGCTGCAGGTCGGGGGAGCTGTAGGTCTGCTCCCTGAGCCTCCTCTCTGGGCGGGAGGGCTCTGGCCAGGCTGCAAGTAGCAGCCCATCCCTGAGCACCTACTGTGTGCCAGAAACTTTAGATAACAGCGTAACCCTCCAGCAGCCCCCTGAGGCAGGTGTTACTCTTCACTTCACTCCAAGAGGTGATGTGACCTGTCTACGGTAGACATTGGCAGGATTCATTCTGGACCAAAGTCCCTGCTCACTGCCTTTTGCGGTGGGGTTTGGGAAATGTGGGAGTAGTCAGCCTCCTATTTCAGGGGCCCCTGGGTCCCCGAAGCTCTGTAAGGTCTTCAAGGACGGCCAGGGCTCCCGCAGGTGCAAATGGGGCTGAGTGAGGAGGATAAACAGGCAAATGCCTGGAGGTCGGGACTGTTAGGGAACTGTTAGGCCTGGGCTTTGCGAGGAGGCTGGAGGTGGACCGGGACCGCTTTTATAGGGCTTGAAGACCGGACGACAGGCTGGGTGGCTGGCCTTCGCAGAGCAGAACTGGGGAGCTTCCGAAAGCTGTCGAGCAAGCGAGGGAGACAATTCCATCTGTATTAATTCCTTCCTTCCTTCTTTGGTTCATTTCTTAAGAATTTATTAAGTGTCTTCTCTGGGCCATGCCCGCGGGGGACTGGCGATTCAGAAATACCAGTCACCGTCCTGGCCTTCAAGGGGTCACAGGCTCACCAGGAGAAACTCACGCATCTTCGTAAGGGTACCGAAGTCCCGCTGGACCAAGACAGCTTTGCACACTGGGGCAGTGGGAGGTAGGGGAGAGATCTGGAAAGAGGTTGCATAGAGTCAGGGCCTGAACTGGGTCTTGGGGGGTCAAGTTGAGTATGCTGGGCCCACCGGACTGGAAATAAGGAAGAAAATTCCAGGCAGAGGGACAGCATGGCAAACACCTGGAGGCTTGGTGCGGCCTGTTGGATTCCGCCAGCAGCGTGGGTGTCGGGCTAGCTTGGGTGTTGGGTAACAGAGAGGGTGGTGGTAGTTCACTCGGTGCCGCGTGTGCCCCACTGGGGAGTGTGGCCGTAGAGGAGGGGGCAGGTCACGCTGGCTGCAGAGTGGGGGAGGCGATGGAGAGAGCGCGAGGGAGACGGGGAGACTTGGCAGGGGATGATGGAGGTCAGGGCAGAGGGGATGGAGAAAGGGAAGACTGCAGAGCGTCCACCCGTCCGTCCGTCTAGAAAGCGTTTGCTCAGTGCCGGCATGGCGGCTGCACCCATCAGGTTTGGTTACTGGCTGGGGAGGGGGCTGGAGGCAGGGCTGGGAGCATGGAATGAGGACGAGCAGGACTGGGGGGCAGCAGATGAACATTTTGAGGTCGGGTGACCCCATCCCGGTGGCTGTGACTGGGGGGCAGGGCAGCAGCAAGCGGCAGGTGCTTTGGCAAAAATAAAAGTATTTCCGAGGAGGAGTGTACCAGAGCCAACTTCTTGGACCTTCACCGGTCTTTTCATTTAATCCATGTTTAATGATATTCCCACTGTCCAGGTGAGGAAGCTGAGGCCGAGAGACTTCATCTCTTGTCCCATTGGTGCAGTGGTGGGCAAACAGTTTCCAGAAAGAGCTAGGTAGTAAATATTTTTGCTCTCATGAGCCATACCCCTTGGTCAAACTATTCAATTCTGCCCAGGTAGTGACAAAGCAGCTGTAGACAGTTCCAGAAATGGATGGGTGAAGTTGTATCTTAATGAAACAAGGCGGATGAACACGGAAATTCAAATTTCATATAATTTTCACATGTCAGGAAATATTCTTTTTCTTTTCTTAATATTCAAAAATATAAAAACCATGCTTAGTTCCCAGTTGTAGCAAAACAGCCGTTGGACAGCATTTGCAACTCAGGCTGTAGTTTGCCCGCCCCTGGTGGGGATGGTTGGGAGGTGGCAGAGCTGGGGTTCAGACTAGGCTCTGCAGGCCCCTGGACTTTCCGGCCAAATCAGCTCCAAATGCAGCGCTCAGTGCACAGCCCTGGCCTGGCCCTGTCTGCGCCTGGTCTGTCCCTTGCCGTCTGCTTCTGTCATTTTGGGTGCATGGTGCACCCTGCTTCCAGGCTGCCAATCGCCGGGCGGAGGCAGTGAGTGTGGGGTAGACCACCGTCGCTGGATCTGCCAACCTGGAACCGATCCTCACCCAGCCACGCACCAGCTGGGGAGACCTGAAACCTATCTGGGCCTCAGTTTCCCCATCTGTAAAGTGGGGCATAGTAGAGAATCCACCTGCAGGGTCACTGTGAGACCGCAGTGAGAACGTGCCTGGAAATGTGCCCCCCTTCTTTTGTTGCCTCAGTTTCCCTCCTTTCCTCCTTGTCTCTGAGCCTGGTCTACACGTGCGCCACTGCCTGTCCCCGCCTCTCCGTCCCACCGGCCCCTCCTTCGCGGGGAAAACGTCCTGGGTGTCTCCCAGCTGCCTCCCGCGGAGGGTTTCTCCAGGAGGCGGGGGGAAGGTGGGGAGGGGGGCGCACGCCTGCAGGAGCTTCCCCGGTGGGCGTTGGCCTCTCCCAGCCTTTTTGGGAGATCTGCGGCTGATTATTATGGAAATCAGGCCTGGCAGCGCTTGGGCTGCAGCGGTGCGGGAGCAGGCCAGGATCCTTTAGGCAGGTCTGGAGGCCGTGGCGCGGGATGCTCTGCCAGCCAGGGGGAGATGTGCATCCGGCGTCCTAGCGCCCGGAGCTCCTGGGACAAGCGTGGCCTGCTCTGGCCAGGGAGCCGAGGTGACACTGTTCCTGGGCTGATGGCCTGAGCCGCGGCCGGAGGAAGCCAGGGCGCACGGGACCTTGGAGGCCCTGGTGTTCTTTTCCACCGAACCCTGGGAACTTGGGGCCTGTGGTGCTGGACATTTTTAGTCCAAACAAAGGAAAAGACTGTGGAGTTCACACCAGAGCCCTAGGAACAGAATTGGGCACAACAAGCCCTATTTGTAAATTTGTGGGGAGTGTAAGTGGCCCCAGCACTGCACAAGTGCACTGGTGGCAGTTCTGTTCCTTCCATTGCCTTGGGCGTCATCAAGCCCATTTTACAGATGAGAAAACAGAGACTCGAGACAGGCAAAGCTCCCACGGCCAAAGCAGTGGAGGAGAGACCCAAACGGGGGTTGTCCAGCTCTCACAGCCAGTTCCTACTCCCTTGATTATCCTGTCTCCAGCCGGAGTATGGACGACTGGACCTTCCGATGGCCCCGTCCAGCTGTGGACTGTGGTGGCCTCTCTGGAGGGGCACTGCAACATGGCTCTGTCTGGGACAGAGCTGAGGGTCCCCGTTCCTGACTATGCCTTCTGTCTTGACCAGAGGGTTTGGGGAGAGCCAGCGCTCCTCCCACCCCCAACTGGCGAAATCCATTTCCTTTGTATTTGTCACGTTCTGGAGAAGGGCTCCAATCTAAGCTTAAAAGTGACAGAGGAAATAAACATGGGGAAGTCAGATGGATTTGGCCACTCTGTAAGCCAGAAAAATGGCCCCAGCAGACGGGCAAGAAGCAGCCTTGGAAAAATCTCTGCAGCGAGCGAGTAAGCGAGCGAGTGAGAACCGCCGTGGGGTGGTTCTCTTTGCTCTGTGATGAGCCCAGGCAGCCCCGAGGAAAGGCGGAGAGACCCGCGGGTGAACGGGTAAGGGCAGGAGCAGATGATCCACACTAGAAACACTCGGGCTTAACCTGCACGTGGAAAAGCTCCATTCCCACTCAGATGTAAAAGGAGTGGAAATTTTAATAAATGCAATTCCATTCAAATTAACAAATATTTTAAAACATGAAGTTATTTAATCTACCGCTGAATAACTATAACTATCTCTAACTGAACTCTCGTTACAGGCCCCGGAGTCCTTTAAGAGCTCTCTCTGCAGATGCTAGTCTGTGCCGATGCTCTCGATGGCTCCAATTCACAGATAGGAAACCAGGCTGGGAGAGGCTAATTACATAACTTGCTCAAGGTCAGACAGCGGTGAGTAGCTGAGTGGAGTCCCCTGTCAGGTTCAAAGCAGGGGCCTTTAACCCCTGGCAAAATCGTTCTCCAAGTGTGGTCCTGGAGCAGCGGCATCAACCTGACCTGGAAACACCTTAGAAATGCAAAGCCACAGGTCAGAGGACTACTGCTTTGGGCTCCAGGTGAGTGTGGAGAAAGTGGGCCTTGCTCGTGCCGTGGAAGGCGAGTCGTGTCGGTTCGACTGTTTTGAATTGTGAAGGGACAGCATGTATCCCGAACCCGAAAACTGGCCAGTGATTGTGGACAAGGTTTTCTTCAGGAAGATATTTAACACGAGGCATTTATAAACATGTAGAACAGGAAGCACCCTAAGTCTCCAGCAGTCGGGGGGGTCGGGGAGAAAAGGTCTGACTCGTTTGCAAGACGGCTCCCTCCTGTGCAGTGTTGCTAGTGGGTTTGTGAAGATGCGTCACATGGTACGATGAGTGAACGGCTCCTCCTGGGCCGCCCGGGACTTTCCCAGTTTTAGCACTAGAAGTCCTGCGTTCCAGAAAACTCCTCGATCCTGAGCAAATGGGGACAGTTGGTCACCCTAGGTATAATTGGCATCGATGCTACACACCAAGCATTTCTGTTCTCCCTTCTTTCGGGGAAGGTGGCTGGATGGTACTTCCTCTCCTGTTGAAGTGAGGTGGCCCTGTGGCTTGCTTTGGACCATGAACTGGGGGCAGAAGTGAGGCGTCACCTCCAGACAGTGCTCCTGGCAGCCCACACCAGGATGGCGCCTCCTCAGCCTGGGTCGTTGAGTGACTGTGATAAGCAGAGGACCCCCATCCAACACCCACCCCCAACATATGGTGTGAGCAAGACATGGCCTCTTGTTGTACGTGAAGCTGTTGAGATTTTGGGGATTATTTGTTACCACAGCGGAACTTAACCTTCCCTGACTGGTACACATGGGGACATCTGGATTCCGTGGCATTAAGGCAGACACAGGTTACAAAATTGTATCTGCAGTATCATTGCAGAGAGGCGGCACATAAAGCATATAGACGTGCTGGAAATATTCTGAGATGTTTATATATAATATCAACTTGAGGAATTCTGGGTCTCAGTTTTTTCTTTTTTACTGCATTTTCCAGTTTTCTACAATGAGTATGTTTTAATGTTTTTTAATTGGGGGCATTCTACTAAAAAATAATTTCTTTGGATCAAAGGTGGATTCTCTCTGGGCTCTTATTTATTAACTGAAAATCCCTGGGGGAGGGAGAAAGAGGAGAGTTAAGCTTTAGCCACAGAGGATCAAAGGGGCCGGAAAGGTCACACAGTTAATCCTCCACTTCTGCTGGAGCCGCCCTGCCAGTTGCTGGGTCCTCCTGGCCTTAGCAACTGGATCAGATGCCACTTCTTGGCCAGGGGACTTGGTGCGAGTCACAGACTCTCTGAGCCTCCAGATCCTCGTTTGTTGAATGGGAATAATCCCGTCTGCCTCGTGGGCTGCTGGGAGGATGAGCTGAGATGGAGGACGTTCAGATGTTGGTGCCTTCTGCCTCGGTCTTCCTCATGGCGCCCCGGTGTTGGGAGACCTGGGCATGTGCCTTAGCTTCCGTGGGCTTTGGCTTGCTTATGAAGGAATGGGAAGGTGACTTTACAGGTCCAGGCATCCCTGGATGGGCTGGAGGTCCCTGTGTGGAGACAGAGAGAGGTGGAAGGGCTTGTAGGCCCTGGAGTCCGGATGCCGAGCAAAAGCCTGCACCCATCCGTGAGTCTGGCAGCCCCAGACCACCAAGCCAGCTCGCCAAAATCCAAACTGTGAACACTTAAGATTGCGACAAAATCAGGTGCCAATTCTCCTTCGGAGGTTCCGGGGCTGGCACACCTGTTTTTCTGAAACCTCTGGAGTCTTAAAGGAGCCCTGGGAGCTGGAGTGGTCAGGGAGGGCTTCCTGCAGGAGGAGGGCTGCCAACTGCTCCTGGAAGGATGGGATGGACAACCCGTGTTATCTTTGGTGGTTCTGTCCAGAGCCCTCCCTCCCAGCACCCCTCGCCCCCGAGGAAGATTCCATCAAGAATATAAGAGCGACAGCTAGTATCTGCTGCGGGCTGTGGTAGACCAGGCTCGCTGAATTCACTAGCAGTCCACACAACGCCACTTTGGGGCAGGACCAGGGGAGACTCAGCCAGGAGAAGAGTTCACTGGAGTTGGGCGGGGCGGAGGGCTGGGTACCACAGATGCCCTTTGCTTCTCCAGGGTGAAGCAGCCACAGGTCACATGCCTTCCAGTCCACAGGGCCATCGGGGATGACTCTACTTCCTTGCTGGGCTCTTGAGGATCTGCCCAATCTCCAGGGTGACCGTATGTCTCGGGGTATCTGGGGCCGTTCCGGTTTGCCCTCTCCTCCCAGCATCCCCTCGAATCCAGCATTCCAGCACCCTCAGAGAGGTCCTATTTGGGACAGTGAGTTTGTGGCCACCCTAAATCTATACGGGTTTCAAGCCAGGTGGCCCTGGGTCCATGCTGACTGAGGCCCTTCTTGGCCGGGTCACCGGGAGCCTCAGAGTCCTTATCTGTGAAGTGGGGTCAGTCGTACCCACTTTGGAGAGTGTCGGGAGGTTGGAAGCAGCGTTGGCAGATGGGCTGGCATTCCCAGCGCTCCGTCACGGGCAGCTTTGGCCATGACATATTGATGCTGGGCGTGGCGGGGCGTGGGCAGGGCTGTCAGGTCAAGTCTGGAGCACGGGGTCTTTGTGGGCTAGTTCTGAGGGTTACCTGCTGCAAAGAATCACAGGAGAAAATAAAAACAGACCTCCAAGGTTAAGTGTCTCACTTGGGGGCAAAGGTGCCCAGGTTTCCCAACCACTCCCGTCACAGACCCGGCCCAGCACTGCAGGCCCAGGAGAAGCCAGAAGGGCTTGGGAGGGGCAGGGACTTCTGTGACCCATGGAAGTTTCCGCCTCTTCCTCCAGGGCAGGCCCCAGGTTCCAGTAGGCACCTGCCTTCCAGCCCGTGCCTCAGGTCACCCTGGAGACTCTGGGACCGTGACTGCTGGTGGGAGCGCTGGCCTCTTCTGCAGGAGTCGCCACCCACAGCTTCGAGGTGAGGAAATGTGGTCCAGAGACGGTGGGGTCTGGCCCGGAGCCACAGAGCTGGGATGGAAACCCGAGACTGCAGCAGACACCAGGCCTCAGGTGCTTGCCAATACACCAAGGGGGGGGGGAGGGGGCAATAGGGCAGAGGGAGGGAGGGGCATTTGGGAAAGGGGAGGGGGAGGGGAGGCCGAGATGAGAGGGTGCAGAGTCGGAGTAGGGAGGACCTTCTGCCCAGCCCTGGGCCCTTACCTAACCTGGAGGGGAAGGCCTCCGCTCAGGATCACTCCGTGCGACCTGTTCCCCTCCTCTCTCCCCCATACCCTCCCACCCTCCTGTCTTCGCTGGGCCGTGGGGGGCTGCCCTCACCTCCACAAGCCCTGGCCCTGGGCCCAGCAAGCCTCTTTCCTCTTCCCCCTTGCCCAGGTACTCTGCTCCTGCCCAGCCCCCGCCTCCCTCCATCCCCTCCCCCACCCCCGTGGCTGCCCCCCTGCTCGCCCAGCCCCAGACGTCTCCAGCCACGGGCTCCCCTCTGCTTTGAACTCTTCTCCAGCTCCGTTGTCGTTGTCGTCCTGGTGGAGGCTCCCGCGGGCTGGCCAGTCTGGTCGGCTTCTGTTCCTTTCCGAGTCCTGCTGTTCCAGGCGGGCCCTCTCCCGGCCCACCAAAGAGTTCAGTGTCCCCCAAATGTGCCAAACTGCTGTTTGGGGGCCCCATGCATTTCCCTGAGCTGTCCCCCACATCAGGAATGTCCGCCCCCACTGCCCGGCAGATGTTTGCCCCACACCCCCTCCTCTCTTCTGCTCCCCGGACCCCTCAAGCCCCCTTCCCTCATCCCTGCTGTAGCCCCCGAGTGTTTTCCCCACGGTGAGGTCATTTCGCCCTCCTCTGCCTGCCCCGCCTCTGGCCTGCAGACTCTGATTCATCAGTTTCTCCGGAAGCCCAGCGCCTGGAACCGGTGCTAGAAGAGCATGTTCTCCCCCAACGAGGCCCTGTGGACTCTGGCGTCTCTCCTGCAGTCGGTGGATTGTGGGCAGAGGAGGCTGCGCTCCGCTGTCTAGAAGCCGAATGGGATGGAACCACACTGCCAGGCAGGGAGGGGGAGGTGGAGCCTGGCTTGGTGGGGATGAGTGCCCCCTGTGAATGTGGGTCCAGAGAGGGTTGGTCACTTGTGCAAGATCACACAGCAGTTTGGGCAAGGCCAGGATTTCTACCTAGACGTGTCTCACTCCGAGGCTCAGCCATTCTGGGTGAAGTCTGGAGGGACTGTGGGCGTGCAGGCCAGAGTGGCTGGGTCCCTGGTGCCCCTCAGAGGCCAGGCTCTCAGGACACTCGGGGGTGGTCCTCTCATCACAGGAAAGGAGGGGCTTGAGGCTGGCAGTGCCCTGGCTGGGGAAGGCCTGTCTTTGATTCTTTGATGCTCACACTTTCGGACCCCTGGGGAACGAACGCCTGAGTCATCGCTGAGCCGGCAAACATATTTAGCTCCTTTCATCGTCCCTAATAAATCAATTTCTCCAGGTCTTTCACACCTGCCGCCCGACTCGGGCTGCCTGCCCCCATCTCCTGCCCCCTGGCATCCGGGCAGGGGCCCAGTGCCACCTCCGAGTGCCAGGCCTCAGGATGGAGGGGTTCCTCCTCCCAGGCACCTGGCAGGGGTCCACCTTGCCTTCTCAGAGCCCCTTTGCCCTTTCCTACCCCAACCCAGGGCCTTGGTGCCAAGCTTGCCCGCCCTCAGGCTGGGATGGCTCTGTTCAGCAGCCACTTTATTGGATGCCCCAGTCAGGGCTTCGTGCGGTCAGAGCTGCCGCCTCGGAGATGCAGGGATTGCAGCGTTGTGCACGCAGCTCAGCCTCCGCCAGCGCCAGCGCCCCTCAACCTTGCCTCCCTTTGGCCCACCAAGGGTTGTGTTTGGGGCCCAGGGGAGTCCCAGAAATACTTTGCCTTGTCCTGCCCCCTATGGCCCACTGGCTGGAAGGCCCAGGTCCCCACTTGGTTTATATTTCATGATCGCCTCTTCCAAGAAGCCTTCACAGATCTCCCCCACCTACTGCTCATGTGAATGTTTCCTTCTCCAGTGACCCCAGCCCATTTGTATCTCCATGAAAGCAGGTACACAGTCTGCCTTGTGGCAAAAATAATAGTGGCACTTAACCCTGAGTAGCTGCCCAACACTGTTCTAAGCATCTGCATAAGTTTAATCATTCCCATCTTTTCAATGGGAAATCTGAGACCCAGGGAGCTCGGGAAACTTGCTTAAGAACAGGGTAGAGTTGGGCCTCAAACCCAGGCCCTCTGGGCCGCCCTCGCCACTGCCCCCTGGGCCTTATCACAGTATCTGGCTTTTGTCCCACCTGCTCACCCCATCCCCCATCCCTCCCAGGGAGGAGCTGCATTATACCCTGGCCTGAGACCCCCTTGCACATGGAAGTCCTCACTTAAGGGTTCACGCCACGGAGCTCACCGGGCCCAACCCCTCAGGGAGGAAAATCGCACCCAGAGAGGGCAAGCAACTAGTTCAGAGCCCCACAGCCAGAAATGGAGACAGCCCAAGTCTCCCTGCAGACTCCAGGACCCGGTCCAGGCCCTGCCGGCATGGCTGCCCTGCACGAGGGGAGGGGGAGGCTCGTGCTCATCTGTGTCCATGGGTGTCTTGGGCTGCTCGAGCCCGCAGACCCCAGTAGACCTGGAGCCCCCATCCCCAAGACGCCCAGGCCAGGGCTCCACTCTGGACGGAGGCCCCCATCCCTGCGAGGGGCAGTGGGTCCAGGCTGGGCCCCGTCTGGCGGCAGCATGGGAGCCTCTCATCCGCGTGTGGTGGGAGCCCCCTGCTGCCCAGAGCGAGGAGCGGCAGAATGGCGGGACGGGGGTAGAGGCTGTCGGGGAGGGGTAAGGGGGCCAGTGAGCCACACTCGGTTCCGACTTGTGAAGCAGCCCCACCCGCCTCTCCGGCCCTTGCTCCGTCCCCCGTGGCACCGATGTTCTCACAGGTCCCTAGGCCTCCAGACATGTGAGCCTGCTCATGCTCAGGCCCAGAGAGCCTTCTATCAGCTAACTTCAATTGAGCCAGCTGCTATTATGCACCCGCTGCGTGCCAGGCACTGGGGAAGTGCACAGGCCAGTGGGGGGTAGCCGTGAGGTGAGCTCAGGGCACTGTCAGGTGTGTGTCCTTTCCCTGGCCTGGCCGTCAGCACGCAGGCACCCTCCTCTGAGAAGCCTCCCCGGGTTGCCCCCCTGCCCACTCCGTTACAGCACGAGTCAGCCGGGCTGTGACTGGCTGTTCACAGCTGTCTCCCCGACCAGACTCGAGCTCCTTTCGAGGGCGAGGGCTTTGTCTTGATCTCCCAGGCTCCGTGCGGGAGCCTGGCACGCAGCAGCTCGGCAAGCACGGGCTGGATGGAGGAAGGTATGCAAAGGTGACCAGTTCGGCTCCTTGTGGTCTTCCAGGAGTGACTCCAGTGGTGGGACCTCAGGCAGGGGGCGGGGTGAGGGTGTGGGGGTGACCTTCGTGCCCTGTCACCTGGGCTGCATCGAGGCTGGCTAGAGTCCTAGAATTCAGGACCACTGGAATGTGAGCCCCATGCAGGCGGGGCTTCTGTCTTGTTCTACAAGTGCCTGGAACAGTGCCTGGCACACCGCAGGTGCTCAATAAGCGTTTGCGGGGAGTACAAATAAAAGAGGATAACAGAATTCAAGCTCCTCTGTAACCCCCCAAGTGATCATTGAAGAAGGTGGTGCTGGCATTCCTCCAGAGACAGGGAACTTGCTACCTATCTCCTGGGGCAGCAGCTCTTTCTATCTTTATTTATTTTAATTCAAAATATTAAGGTGGTACAAATGTTTAGGTTACATGGATTGCTTTTGTAATGCTTGCGTCCCAGCTAGAGGTGTGTCTTTCTATCTTTAGGTAGCCGTGACTGCTGGAAAGTTCTTTTGCCTTTCCCCGGGCGTGGCAGAACCCGCTCACCCTGCCCCTGCTCTGAAGGAGCCCTGTTGGAAGTCCAGCCCCTGGGACTTCTGTCCAGCATGGTGGCCAGCGTCCTGAGAAGGAGGCTCCAGGGCCCTCGGAGTGCCACGTCTCCCTGGCTGGCCCTCCAGCCTCAGCTGGGAAAGGGACGAAGGCGAAGGCCAGGGTGGGGTCAAGGATGGCAGACTTGGTCACGGAGAGCACAGAGTCCCACTCACACGTGGGATCATGAGCTTTATTTTCTCTTCCGAGTGACTCCTAGAACAGCCACTCATGCCTAGAAAATCACCGATCCCACCCGCTCCGTGGTGAGGGAAGCTGAGGACCAGAGAGGGAAAAGGAGTAGACTAAAGTCACACAGCCGGTGTGTGCCAGAGGCAGGGAAGAACCTCTGACCTCCTGTCCCCCAGCCCAGTGTTCCTTTTGTGACCCCCGGCTACCCCTCCACAGGCCAAATGAGGCGGCAGAGGTGGGGCTCAACTCACAGGCTGACATGAACTTGTGGAAATCCTCAACTGTCCAGCAAGGCTGCCTCCTGTGGGCACCCAGCCCAGACCTTCCCTAGTGCAATATCACTACCAGGTACTTGCACACCTCCAGAGACAGGGATCTCACCACCTCCCAGGGCTGCTACTCCATCCTGACCCTGTGGAAGGTATGCATGTGTGGGGGTGCCTGGTGAGCTGCGGTTCCTCCTGGGGAGTCCACCTGTTCCCACTCACTTGCCACTTGGGCTGGCAGTGGGGCAGAGGCAACCCCATTTCCTGTTCCTCTGCCAAGGAATTTCCCTCTAGGGGCTCTCTGGGGCCTGTGTGAGGGGGTGAGAAGTGCTTCCAGTTAGTGGAATCTTCCCCGAGGCTGGGCCTCCCTGGAGACTGAGCCGGCTACCCTTGTACGGAAAGTCAGCTCTACTCTGATGCTGCCGCAGAGGGCCTCGAGATGCTGGGACCCACTGGGCTGTCCCTCACCACTGTGGCACTGCTGGTCCAGCTCCAGGGGAGCTGTGGCCGAGACTCTGCCTCTCCAAGCAGGAGCCCTGTGTCACTTGTTGGCTCAACTGCTGCCTCCAGGCAGCCCTCCTGGTAACCACGGTCCGCAAAGCTCTCTCTTCTTGGCTTCTTGGTTGTAGCACCCGTCTGCTTGAGTCCCATCTGTCTGGGACGCTCTCTGTCATTTCCTTGAGGGGTCCCACTTGCTCCTCTATCCCAAATAGACATCGTTGAGGGTGGAGCTCCCTCTGCTCTCTTCTTCCCAGCAGCCTCCAACCCAGCGTCTCCCCAGCTCAGTGAGCAAGTGCTGCGTTTCCAGCTGGACGCTGGGTCCAGACCTAGCAGGAGCCAGGACGTTTCTAGCCCCAACACTGCAGTTTTGCAAGATCCAGAGAAGGACCACGACTTGGCAGAGGGCAGTGAGTCAGAGGCAGAGCTGGGACAGACTGAGGGGTCTGGGCTCCCAGGCCAGTGCTCCTCGTGTCTCCCTGGGGTCCCATCCGTGGGTGGGCTGTGTGTGCGTGTGTGAGCGTGTATGTGTGTTTGTGCTGAGCCCTGTGTGTGTGTCCAAGCCTGACCTGAGGACAGGGGAGGAGCTGGCAGAGACGCCGTCTGAGCAGGAGGAGGAGCACCCAGGGAGCCCTGGCCCCTACCGCTTTGAGGGCCAACAGCACTTCTGAGTGCAAAGAGCTGTTTCAGAGATGAGGACTCTGACGTCCAGAGAGAAGACGGGTGCCGGGTTCTGGGCCGGTTTCCATTCACTTGCTTTTCTCACCCTTTGCTGTAGTGGACTTAGGGCGGGGGCCTGGGGGCCTTTCTTGGCTGCGGCTGGGTGCCCAGGGCCAGGGTGCCTCCCTGCCGGGCTCTGAGCCCCCTGAGGTTCCCACTACCCTCCAGGGCTCCGCCTCCCCCTCCACAGTCAGCCCAGGTAACCGGGGGAGAGGGAGGGTGTCTGCGGCCAGGAAAGCGTGCGCTGGGGCGGGAGGTGGGTCTTCAGGTACCACAGGCCACAGGGTTCCCAGGACGCTAGGCCCCAGCACCACCTCCAGGAAGCTCACTGCTTGCTGGCAATCTTCTTCTTCCGAGCAGAGACCAGGTCGTAGAAGGGGACGCGGGTGATGCTGGCTCTGGAATGAGAGTCGGAGAAAAGCTTTCAGGGCGGGACCGGCCATCAAGGGGGTCTGGTCTCCCAGGGCTGTAATCAGGGGCGTGGGGCTCCCAGGGAGGTGTCAGCCTGCTCTCCCACAGCGGAAAGGCCAGGGGACCCCAGCAAGGGCTGAGCCCCGGTGAGTGCAGCCTCACCGGCCTAGCCCAGCATCCTGTGGGCACTGGGAAGGGTGAGGCCTCGGACCAAGAGCTGAGAGTCTTGGCAATTCTGCCCCAAAGCGTCCCGGACCCCTCTCCTGGCTCCCGTTGTAGACCCTCTGGAGGAGGGGAAAGAGTGTGGGGTGGGGCCGGCAGGCCTCCTTGCCGGGCCCCGCTCTGTTCCCACTGGCTGTATGGCCCGGGACAAGTCCCTCCCCTCTCTGGGCCTCAGTTTCCTCATCTGTAAAATGGAGACAAGAATGGGTCTGGCTCATAGGGCTGCTGCAAGGCCTGGGTGAAAAGACCCTGCAAATGCCTGGGACACGGCCCCGGCCCAGCAGCCGCGCCTGTCTTCCTGGCTGACCGGTGTTGCACTCGCCGATGTCTCTGGCTGGGGCGGAGCCAAGTCTGAGCAGGTTTGTCACCTTGCCCCCTCCCAGGTGGCCTTTCCCTGCTTCTCTCCCCAGTCAGTGGCCACATCAGCATCTGTCGCCTGGACTATGACGACAACACCTGTCCCTCCATCGCCCACTTTGGCACTTTGGAAGCAGCCCCTACACTGTGGCCTTCCTCACCTGGCCACCCCTCCCCTATTTACCAGTCTATGGCTCCCCAAGGCCCCCAGGAGAAACCACGGCGTGTTGCCATGGCAACCACGGCCTTGCCATCCTCAGCAGCCTCAGCCCCCACACTGCCTGGCCTCACCTGGACTCTGGGATGCTGTCCAGGTGGGCCACCTGCTGACTGGCCCTCTTGGCCTTGTCCACACTGGTCCTTCTGCCTGGAAAGCCCTGGCCTCCACCTCCACCAGGCCCTTCCCGAGGCCACTTTGGGGAGTGGTGTCAACAAGGCCATCGTTCGCGAGCGCTCACTGCACGCCAGGTGCTGCACGAGAGCCTTCCACGCAACACCTCGCCTGATCCTCCCAGCAACCCCACGGCCGGTCTCTCCCTCCACTGTGTCCCCACGGGAAGTGCCCATGGAATGTGGGCGGCAGGGGTTTGCAGGCCAGACACACGAGGGAGAGTCCTGAGTTTGCCCCCTTTACAGACAAGGGAACAAGACCCAAGAGAAGCAGGGGCTTCTGGCAGGCGACAGGAAGCTGTCCCCATGGCCTGGGCATCCCTTACCGGATGGCCGCGATCCACTGGTCGCGCTCCTCGGCGCTGGAGGCCGAGATCCGGTACGACTCGTGCTTGCCCTCCACCACCCTGCCGTCGCCGTCTGTCTTGCAGGCTTTTATCTTCTGGCCCCGGCAGCCCGGGTTGTAGAGCTCCAGGCAGAACTGCGGGAGCGGTGGGTGAGGGCGGGGCGGGGGACGGGGCTGCGCCCGGCTCTCCGGGAGGCTCAGAGAGGACCAGACACTGGGGCGGACAAGCAGCTGGTGTCCCCGCTGCAGGAACCCCCCCACCTGCCTGCTCCCCATGACAGGGTGGGGGGCAGGAGCTGCCACCTGCACTGAGCACTGACTGTGTGCCAGGCTCAACCCAAATCCACCATTCTCCCTAAAATCCCCGTGTGACAGGCAGGGACATGAGGCTCAGAAAGGAGAAGTGACTTACTCAAGGTCATCCAGCCAGTGTCAGAGTCAAGCTTGGCAAGACAACTGAGGACAATCATGCCCTTTTGTTGACATGGACCGCTCCCCATGGTCCATGGCCCCAGCGGGGGGAGGAGGGCCGCCCCGAGCCACGCAGAAGGCGTGGTGGGCACAGTCCAGCTGCCAGCAGAGCCCAGCCCAGCCGCCCTGTCCCCTGCCCTGTGCGGGAAGCTCCCCAGCAGCTCTGGCCTGGCCGTCACCCGAGACGTACTGGCTTCTTGGGGTCGTCCACCTTCTGCACTGAGAGGTTCTCCAGGGGTATGATTCCCCGTGGCTCCTTGTC
The DNA here is from genome assembly GCA_963575035.1 of Avahi laniger. Lineage (NCBI taxonomy): Eukaryota > Metazoa > Chordata > Mammalia > Primates > Indriidae > Avahi > Avahi laniger. The sequence continues at coordinate 16,174 of CAUYSK010027362.1, read as the reverse complement.
CTACAGGGAGAGGGAAGGAAGGTCAGGGTCAGCAGTGGAGCCTTGGGGCCCAGGGCAGGGAGCAAACTTGTGGGGCTCCCCAAACCCAAAGAAGACTGTGCCCTTCTTCCAAGACTTGTCCAGCCGGGGGGATGGGGCAGGGCAGCATGAGCAGAGCTCTGGCTGGGGATTAGAAGACCTGGCTTTAAGCCTGGGCTCTGCCTTGGCCCTTGGCTCTTGGCCCAGCCTTTCCTCCTCTTTGCACCTCAGTTTTCCTCATCTGTAAAATGGGCACAGAGGTGGACTGAATGATCTCAAAGCGTTCCAAACTCTGTTAGTCAACTGCTTAGCGGGAGTTGGGAGTGGGGTTGGGCGGGGACCCCTGCTCACGGTGGTGAACTCGAAGTAGTAGAGGCAGTTGTCGGTCAGGATGAACCAGCGCCGTTTCCACGTCTTCACACGGCCCCCTGCGAAGGCCAAGAGGTAGCAGGTTAGCCCTCCTCCTGGGCCGCTGACACCCCTCCAGGGAACAGCAGGGCCGGGCTGCTTCCCCTGGGCCCCCACCTGAGCCCCCTAGCCCCTGCCCATTGCGATCTTCCCCACGTCCATCTCTTTCTCATACAAAAGCCTTAGCAGCTCTTGTCGCCCCCAGGCCTCCCCAGGGCTGCTGGAGCCAGCGTTAGGGGCTCCTCCCTGGTCAGGTCCTGGGCACAGTGGCTGGCCATTCCCTGCTCTTTCCGGCTGCCATCACCCCTGGGTTCGTCCCTTTGCCTGCTCCCTGCCTGGCACGGTGCTAAGCATTTCATCTTTGATGTGCCAGGCACCGTTCTAGAGGGTTTCAATAATATTTACTTATTCATCTTCGTAACCACCTGCGAGGAGGGGACCGTGGTCAACCCCATCTTACAGATGAGGAGACTGAGCCTGGGGAGGTTAAGTCGTCTGCCCAGTGTCTTGCTGCAGAGCTGGGATTTGGACAGTAGCGTCCTTGTTCCAGAGCCCCACTCTTGGCCATTTTGCCGCACATTTAACCCTTGAGGGGATCGTCGTCCCATCTTACAGCTGCAGAAACGGAGGCCGAGGCACCTGGCCACCAGCATCCGGGCGGAGGAGCTGGGGTTTGAACCAGGGCCGTACAAATGCGGCCGCGCTCCTGCCTGAGTCAGGAAGTGTGACTCAGAGCCTGCAGGGGCTGAGAGCAGGCGGGTGGGCAGGACAGGAGGCCGAGTGGTCTGCGGAGACAGGCCGGGGAGTGGGTGAGGAGAAACGCCGAGTTTGGGGGCGTTCGGGGGCAGGACTGGTGCGACACTTGGCGCACAGTAGGTGCCAGAGCTCTGCACAGCGGGAGCTTGCCCAGGCTGAGGACCCTGCTACGACAAGGGGCATCTTTCCTTGCCTGTCTTGGAGGCACTGTCTGTCCCTGCTGGGGAAGCTTCTGGAAGGGTGTGTGGAGGAGGCAGGGGCAGATGGCCAGGCACTGGGGTTCCCCTGCTGGACTCTGCTGCCGCTCTCGCCCCCACTGCTCTCTGCGGGGTGGAGGCTCTCCCTGCCCCCAGCTAGCTTGAGGCGAGGCTCCCCTGAGCCACATCCTGCTGTCCTCCCTCCCTCTCCCTCAGGGACACCCCATCCTCTGTCCCCTCAAAGCTGCCACTTGCTGGCTGTGTGGCCTTGGGCAGATGGCCTGGCTTCACAGAGCCTTGGCTTCCTTGGAAAGGCCGCCCAGAGTCCGGCTGTCCTAGGGACCAGCACCCTGCCTGCACTTAGTAGGTTCTGAACAAATGGTACTTCCGTCTAAGACCGCCGTCCCCACCCCGCGGGAGAGAAACAGAACTGCAGTCGGAGGGCTCATCTGTGGCTCTGTCTGCCCCTCGCGCCCCTCCCTTCCCTGGCTGGATGGGGCGGGCAGACTGTGCCCTGGGGTCAGGAGACCTGGGGCTGCAGCTCTACCCTCGAGGCTGCCTGTGAGCGTGTGTGCACGCCGTGTGCCCGTGTGCACGCACGTGTGTGTGTGTGTGCGTGTGTGTGTGTGTGTGTGTGTGTGTGTGTGTGTCGGGGCCTGTGCCTGGCGGCCTCTCACCCAGCTTGAGCAGCCAGCCCTCGCGGTCCGGGTTGAAGAAGGTGTGAGTGAGGTCGTTGCCGTCGTCCTCAGGGATGGAGAAGGGCTCACTCTTGATGCTGTCGAAGAGGTTCTGTCCCGAGAGAAGGGCGGAAGGACCTGGCTGTGAGTCACCTGAGTCCAGGGCCTGGGCCTGGCCTGTGTGGCCTCAAGGTCACTCACCCTCTGGGCAAACTCTTTCTTCACTGGTCACTGCTTAGCTCCTCGTGGCCCCTGGGTTCTTCTTTTGGAACCCTCCCTGGGCCCCCGGGCCCATTGGTGCTTCCCCTTCTGCCTGGGCCTGGCCTGGCCACCCCCCACATCGTGCCTCCCCCTGCGCTACCGTAGAGCAGAGCGAGCGGGGCTGGCAACTCAGACACACGTGCTTACATGCGTGCACACACATGCACGGTGGCCAGAGTGAGCGCCTCCCTGGGCAAAGGCCGTGGGAGGAGGGGCCCTCGTTTCTGCTTAGCTGCGGCAGCAGAGACTTCCAGATACACCCTGGGATGAAGGGGGGCCCAAGGAGCTACCGGGGAGGAGGGATTGGCTGCTCGGTGTTGAGAGGCCCAAGGTGGGATGCTGCGTGGCTCTCAAAGGTCCATCTCCTCTGGATGGGCAGGGGTGGGGTGTGGGGAGTTCCCAGAAAGCAGACTTTAGTTCTCCATGGAAGCCCTTCTGGCAATACGAGCTGGTGAAATGTGGAAGAAGCAACCTTGTAGGCTAATGAGCTCTTTGTCACGGGAGGTATGCAAGCCGGGGATGGGACCTCCCTGCGGGCGAGGTGGATCACCCCTGTGTGCTTTGAATCTCCTGCCAGGAGGCATTGTGTTCCATGAACAACCTGCCCAGATTTCCAAGTGTTTGGAAAAACATTCCAAACTGTCTGCTTAGTAAAGCCAGACACAGTGTTGTTTAAGATAATGAAATCATTTCCTTTTGTTGCATTTGCATGTGCGGCTGTGCTGATGGTTTCTTTGAGACTTTAAATGAAACTGTCACAAGTATTGTTTGATCCTCCCAGAGTGTTAGAAACGGTGCTTGCTGCTTCTTTGAGTTCCTTTCTGACCTGAGAGAGCACTCAGGGTCTGGAGTGAGGGACAGGCCGGAAGCGGGTTTCCCGGAGCCCAGCCTAGCGGTGGTGGCGTGGAGGTGGGGAAGACAGTGACCAGTTCTCTTTTGAGAGCCCCCACACCCCCTCCTGGCCAGGCCCAGCCTCGCCCTGGGAACTCCCGGGTGGCTCTGGCTGGTTGAAGGGGCCTGGGGCAGGAAGACCCAGCAGCAAAGCCATCAGCACAGGCGAATGTTTGGAAGGCCCAACCAAGGAGACGTGTGTTGTTGGGGGGTTAGGTGGGGGCCCTCAGCCCCCACAAAACCCACAGGAGGACCCGGCAGCTTCTGTGGTCACCGTATCAGTCTGCACATTCCGCCCCCACAAGAAAACGGCTCGGCTCGCCAACATTTCCTGTACCTTGTAACACCAGCCTGCCCTGTAAGAAAATGTCCAGCTGACTCCTGGCTGGGCAGACAGAATTACAAGGGCCCCTTCCAGCGGCTCTGCTGGCCTTGTCTCTGTCTGTCCCTCACCTTCTCAGTTTTCCTCTGGGGGGTCACCTCCCCTCTACTTTCTCTCTAGATTGCTGGGGGCGGGGTGGGAGGGGGTTGCCACTCACCAGCCCCCACCTCCAGGCCCAGGGGTGAATGACTCACTCATTTCTTCCTGCTCACCGCAGTTCAGGGAGGGACATATAGCCCAAGCTAGCCGATGAGCCTTAACCTTTAAACTTTAGTTTAAACTGCCGAGAAGGAGGACCGCCAAGCAGACTGGAAGCCTGGGCCATCTCTGCCACCCCTGGGCAGAACTTGTCGCAGAGGGAAACCAACGCGGAGGAGGGGATCGCAGAGAGAGAGAATGACTGGATTGAGCCCTGATGTCCTTGGGTACCTGGATCTAGCCGAGCCTGAAGCCAACATGGCTGCAGGCAAATGGATCTCTGATCTTTTTTTTTTTTTTGAGACAGAGTCTCACTGTGTTGCCCGGGCTAGAGTGCCGTGGTGTCATCCTAGCTCACAGCAACCTCAAACTCCCGGGCTCAAGCGATACTCCTGCCTCAGCCTCCTGAGTAGCTGGGACTACAGGCATGCGCCACCATGCCTGGCTAATTTTTTCTATATATATACATTTTTAGCTGTCCAGATCATTTCTTTCTATTTTTTAGGGGTCTCACTCTTGCTCAGGCTGGTCTTGAACTTCTGACCTTGAGCGATCCGCCAGCCTCGGCCTCCCAGAGTGCTAGGATTGCAGGCTTGAGCCACCCCGCCCGGCCGATCTCTGATCTTTTCAGTGGCCTGAGTTGAGATCCCCTAGCCAGGGAGTAACTGGCGCTGGGAAATGCAGCCAAGCCCTCCATCCCCAAATCTTGCCTCTGGTCCCTGCAGAGGGAAGGGCTCAGGACCCCTCACAAACTGTGAGACGCTGGCCAGCTACTTCTCTTGGAGCTCTCCCTAATGAGAACACAGAGTACTTAGGACTGTGCCCAGCACACGGGCCATTCTGACCGAGAGGCTCAGACAAGGACCCACGAGGTCCAGGGCTGCCTACGGTAGAAGATGCCTGGAAATGGGAGAATGTTTTCCTGCCCAGGCCTCAGTTTCTCCACCTGTAACTCCAGAGGGTGTTCTTAGCCCCCTTGCCTCCTGTCCCTCTTCCCCCTCAGCTCCCTCTCCCAGCAGCTCTCTCAGGGTAGGCGATTCCTCTCCTAGCTTTTCTCAGGTGCCTGCCAAGTGCCAGGTGCTTGACTTTTTCTCTGGAAAACAGTGTGAGGTCAGCATGATCAGCCCACTTCTCAGATGAGGAAACTGAGGCTCCCACCCAAGGTGGTGTAGCCATAAAGGCAGAGCTGGGCTTGGCTCTCCCATCCTGAGTCCAGACCCGGCACCTCTGCCCGAGCCTCTGGGGCACTGGGTCCCGGCCCCGTCTGGACGGCCAGGGCAAGGCCCGCTCACCCCGCCTGTCTGCCCACTGCCACAGGCTCCCCTCCACAGCCTTTCCCAGCTCACACCGCCATGGTCCTTGTGCCCTTGGGATGACTGCTCTTTACGTAACATATCTGTGTAAATTTAATTTTATAATTTAGGCCACTTAAAAGCATTACATGTCCTTCTCACGTGCTGGCCCAAGCTGGAGTCGCTGCACGGAGAACCCTTCTGCAAAGCGGTGAATGTGGAAATATCTGACGGTGCTTCGAGCTGAGTCCTCGCTTTACACATGGGGACAATGAGGCCCAGAGAAGGCGAGAAGGTCCCCAAACCCACGCAGCCACCTGTGAAAGTCGTGGCTGGCACGGAGCAGGCCTGTGTGGTTCTCTCTATGCCCTGGGAAGCTTCAGGATTAATCGGCCGGGCCACCTGCACCAGGCACTTTGCTAAACACCTTCTGTCTCTACACCAGTCCTGTGCGCTGGGAGCCAGAGCGGTCAAGCCACTTCCTAACGTCCCACGAGCAAGAAGGGGGCGGCCAGGCCTGGATGCGGCTCTGACTGGCGCTCTGCTCTTTCCCCTCCAGCCTGGCTCTCCGGGCTGCTGAAGAGGATAACAGGCCCTTCCTCGACCTCCCAGGCAGGTTTTGAAGCTAGATTGGGATAACAGAAGCCACGAGTTCTATACAGATGTAGTGCACTGTTATTAGCAAAAGGCTGGAATTGGGAAAACACCCAAGGCGGTTCTGAAGAAGGCCCACTGGGCTGAAGGCAGTAGTGGCCGGAGATCCGGCGGGACCAGTGCTGGGGAGGAGTTAACCCATTGCCTGCCAGACACGGTGTGCCCAGCATGGCGCCAAGAGGACCCCGAATGGGGTGAGTGAGCGATTCTCAAAGGTCTTTCATGTTTCAGGCATTTTACTAAGTGCTGGGCCTTTTTCATCATTAATTGTTCTTAATAGTGACATGAGCCACATTTAGAACCTGTACGATGTACCTGGCACAGGCTCTGCCCTTTGCATTTTAAAAAATTACTACCCACCGACGTTCTCTGACACAGGCATTATTATCCCCATTCTGCTGGTGGAGGGAACAGTGGCTTGGACCCCAGTGAGTCATTGCCCAAGGTCACCTGGCAGGCAAACGGGGAGCTGGGGCTTGACCTGAGCTCCAACCAGCTCTCAGGCCCTCATTCTGCGTGGTGGCCCCTTCACCGTAAACCTCCTCTCGGGGCCGACGCGGGCCGTGGGCTAGGGGTGAGGCAGTTCTCAGGCTTTGGGGAACCAGAGTCACTCCAGACCCAGGCTCCAGCCCAGCCTTTGAGGCAGGAGGTGTACACACAGCCTGAGCTGGGAGGGTGGTTCTTGCCCCTCCTCGCCTCCCTGCTGGGCTCCGACTGCGGAGGGGACTGAAGCTCTCTTGAGCTCTGGGATGTCTCTAGTCCTTGAAACGAACTGTGCGTTCATTTTTGCTAAGCACGGCTCTGAATCTCTCCCTCCTGTGACCACAGATGGCTCTGGGCTCTGTCCTGCCAGTAGAAAATAGTTAAACTGTCCTTAGACACCCTGGCCCTGCCCTGCCCCCGTCAGCAGCCACACTGGGCGCCCCTCCCCTCCCAGCCAGGCCAGGCCTGAGTTCTGTTTTTTCTCTCTGGAATGTCCTTTCCCTATTCTCCTCTGGAGATGCTCCTGTGCAACCTTCAAGGTCCCGGCTCAGAAATCACCTCCTCTGTGGAGCCTTCCAGGATGGCACCCTTCCCCTGCCGTCGAGAGAATGACAGTGTCTTCCTTGTCCCCACAGCCACACTCCCACAGCCAGCGTGGCGTGAATCACGCTGGGGTGTAATTCACACACACTGATATATCGGCTTCCCACCAGACCCCGAACCTGGTCAGGGCAGCACTTGTGGTTGATTCCTCCCTGGGCGACCTGTGCCGGGCACAGGGCCTGGCATGGTGTGGAGGGGCTACTCGGCAAGGAGACAGGAGGCTGGGGTCCCGCTTGGCTCCCGGGCTAACGCGGGGCCTGTGGAAGACCTCGGTTTCCTCCTCTCTAAAGGAGCGAGGCATTTGAGCAGGCTCGGGATTTTCAGCCCTGACGTGCCGAGAGTCTAAGGATCTGGGATTCCAAGACCTGGGCTGCATGAGGTACCCATTTGGAAGGTGTGAATGATGGTGCCCAGACTCTCCCAAAGCTTACGTCTGGGAGGGCCTCCCGGGTGGGCTGTCTCCAGACACCCTTTGCCAGGTAGGGGCCACTCCAGGGAAGGCCTGTTTCAGGCCCAGCCTCTTTGTGATGGTCCATCTCGAGACGGCCACCAACCTGGGTGGCCCACTCCGGCCGAGCCCTGTCTGGGAGTGGCCTATCTCGGAGGAGCCCCTCTTGGCCATGCGCCTGGATGCCCAGGGACTGGACGGGGCGGCCGCGGCCCTCTTACCCGAAGCTGCTCCTCCGGCAGGTCGCTGCCATCGTTGATGCCGCGGTTCATGGACACGAAGCGCTCGAAAGGGGGCCTGTCCCGCACGCTGGGATTGTGGAGGCTGGTGTTGAGCATGATGACGGAGAAAGACAGCACGTAGCAGGTGTCTGCGGAGGGGCGGCGGGTCACGGTCCTGGCCTGGCCACTCTCCCCGCCTCTGCTCCGGCCCCTTCTAGGGGCCAGGGATCTGCTGCTGCAAGACCCTCAAGGTCAACTCTGTCCCCCGGCTTGGCATTCGAGGCCTGGCCTCACCTCCCACTCGCGCTGGACCCCTGCTCCAAACAAGCCTCAGTGAGCCCCTCCCTGCCTTCCCATCTCCGCGCTTGCCTTCCTGCTGGGCCCCTGCGGGCCACCCGCCTTCCCTCCTCTGCCTCGGCCCAGCTCCGGGCCTCCTCCCACGGAGCCCTTCCGGCCCCTGCCCACTCTGTTCTCTGCCTCCTCGGAACTCGAGAACACTCGTTGCTGGCAGCGCCGTTCAGGGATTAGCCACGTGCCGCTTTGTCATCGTGCAGGCATGGGCGAGGGGGGGAGGTGGGGGCCCTGAGCTGGTGCTCCTGTTCCATTATTCAGACGGCCACGTGCTGGGCAGTGAGGCTGGGCTGAGGGTTTGGGGCGAGGCGGCTGCAGCTCCGACTGCACTCGGAGCCGGGGAAGTCGGCTGTGCCTCCATCTTTCTGGCTGGCCTAGGGAAGTGTCACCTCCCTGACCCTCAGCTCCCCGTCTGTGGCATTCACAGGTTAATCTATGAAGTAGCTCCCTGTTCTAACCACGACCATCTGTGAAGCAGGTACTGCCACCACTCCCATTATACGGATGAGGAAACTGAGGCCCCAGGAGGTTAAGTTACATGCCCGAGGTCTCAAAATTAAGAAGTAATTGGACCATAATTCAAATCTGGTGCTTTACAAATTCCTTCCTTCCTAGCTACAGATATTTATTGAGCACCTACTCTATGCTGTGGGCCTGGGAGCCATTGGCGATGGATCTGTTACGGACCCTGCCCTGGTGGGGCATTTGGACTTGTGGATCTGACAGGTAATACACGAGCAAACGCTAAATTAACATATAACTACAAAGTAGGGCAAACGCTCTATAAGATTTGTCTGTGGGCACAGCCAAGAGGTGGCGTGGCCACGGACAAGTCACTCCATCTCTCTGAGGCTGTGACTCTATGCTTCAAGAAGGGAGGAGACTACTCCTGACCTCACAGAGCGGATGTACGGACTCGGTGACTTTGTACCTGTGAAGCACTTAGCACGCGGGGACCGCTTAATAAACAGAACTGTTATTACTGGCTGTTACGATAACTCTAGATTCAGAGAAGAGGCCAGGACAAGTTGGTTGTGATGGTCTCTCACCCACCCCATCCTCTGGGTATCTCTGCTTGGGCGTTTGGTTAGCCCTGGGACAGAGGGGTATGCAGGACTGACCTTCGTTGATCTCCTTCTATGTCCCTTTGCCCCCTACACCATGCCCTGGCTGATTCATGGCTTCTGGCCTTTGTTCAAACTACAACTCCAGCCAGGTAGTACCTTTTTCCCCTTAACCTCCTGGAGAACTCCTATTCATCCTTCAGAACCCTATTGAGACCCCCACTGGCTCCAAGAAGCCATTCTGGACCTGCTGATTCCTCTACCCTTGCCCTCAGACGGGGGTTCTGCTGCTTTGGCACCCCGTGCCATCATTTCCTCCTCCCCCAAGGACCACGTCCTGAGGCAGCCCTGGTAGAGAAGCACCCAGCACAGGGCCCGGCATGGAGTTGGCATTCACTGAGGGCTTGTGAAGGGGTCTGGGCTCTTGGGGAAGCCTTTGGAGGTCTGTGAGATCTGTGCTCGGCAGTGCTGAAGGGGTCCCAGAGCCCTGGGTCCCACCCCACGCCCAGCACCTGTGGACTGGAAGACGCCCGGGTTGCAGAGGCAGTATCGAGCGGCAAAGGTCTCCATCATCCGGTCAATCTTCTGCGCCTCCCCGGGCAGCCGGAAGCTCCACAGGAACTGCCTGGCGGGGAGGAATAGGCCATGGGCAGGGGAGGAGGGGGCTCTTGGCGGGTCCCCAGACAAGTGGCTCTGCCTCTCCTAGGCCTAGTCTCCTTATCCTTAAGTGGGAGGATCTGCGACTGGGCGACCTAGAGTCACGAGGAAGGGTACGTGGGATTTGCACGTGTGCGTATGCCAGGAAATGCCTTCTCTTTTGGAACACGGGGACAAGCATGCGCTCCCCTCTGCCCATCTGAATCCCAGCCCTGACTGCGGCCCAGTCTGCCTCAGCCCATAAGGAGGCCTCGGCCCGCCTTGGGTTTGCAGCTGCCCTGGCCTGGGCCCTGGGCCCTGGGATCCGGCTGTGGGGCCCTGGCACGTGCCTTTCCCTGGCTGGGCCTCTCTTTCTTGGAACCTAAGCTTCTCTCCAGCTCTGGAAGTTGGTGATTTCAAGCTTCAAGCCAAGTTCCCCAAGGGCAATGGCTGTGCCTGTTCCTCTCACATCTCTTCCTGGGCCTCACAGGCCTGGACACCTAGGAACTGCTCAGTAACCACTCAATCGCTATTGAATAACTGATCGGGTGAATGAATGAATGAATGTGAGAGATTCCGACATCACCCACCCCTCTCCCTTAAAGAGCATGGGAGTTGGAGGGCAGGCCACACTACCTGGATAGTGGTAGCTTCTTTCTCTGTTTTGCAAACTCCTACTCACCCTTCAATGCCCACATCAGTTGCCCCTTCTTGGGAGCTGGGATTCCAGGCATTACTAGCAGCAGCAAGACTTACTAAGCATTTACTATCAATCAGTTCTAAACACTTTCTCCCCTAGTCCTCACAACACTGTGAAGTTGGAATTATTATCCCCATTTTACAGTTGAGGAAATTGAGGCACAGAGCAATATTACTGTGACCTGCTCCAGGCACTCGGGGGCTGAGTGGCAGAGCTGGGATTTGAACTGTGTGGTCCGGCTCCAGAGTTTGTGCTCCTAACTGATACAATGTACTGCCTCTATAGTTATAAGAATAAGAGTACAACAGCAGTGTCCTAATTAGAAAATAAGTAATAATAAATGCTATACATACTAAGCTGCATTAATGAAATAAATAAAACAAGCACTAATCCAAAAAGTAGTAGAATGACGGTAAAAAGTAATAATGATTACAATGATTAAATATCATCGTAACGATATGATAATACTAGTAGCAGTAGCAGCGGGCCAGGCCCTGTTCCAGGCAGTCCTCCTCGGCCCTGGGACGCGGGGACTGTCACTAATTCATTTTTGCTGCTCGCTTCCTCCTCTTTGCTCCCAGCCCTTTGTGCTGTCAGCTGTGTGCGTCCTGATGTCCCTGCCCCAGGCTGCTCACCTGAGGGCCTGGACGAGGTTGAGGTTGGCGAACTCGTGGCAGTCCACGAAGGCCTGGAGGACTTGCAGGTTCACGGGGTCCCTGGGGAGGGGACAGAAGGGAGGGCGGGACACACTCGGGCCCTTGCTGGCACCCGCCTCCTGGGGGCGGTGGAGGCGGGGGAGGGAGAGGAGGTGAGGGACGTCTGTCCTTCCGTGGTCCAGCCACCGTCTGTCTCCTCACAACTGTCGCACCCGTGTCACACCCGTGTCACACCCGAGGGCACACCCGTGTCCTCCCAGGCAGGCAGGCACTCTCCCACCCCTTCACGGCTCACCAACACTGAGCGGGCCGCGAGGGGAGCTCTGGCTCTGGAGTGGCCTGCCCTGAGCCAAGTCCTTCCTCGTTACTTCCTACCTGGGTGACCCCGCTCAAGCCACTGGACCTCCCCAAGCCCCAGTTTTCTCATCTGTACAATGGGAGAACCAGGCCTCCCCCATTTCCTGTCTCTTCCTAGCTCTTGAATGGGGAGGGCTGCCCTTCTCGCCACATGCATTCCCCGCTCGCCTAGGGAGGGAATCGTGTCCTCTGGGGAGCTTGGGAGAAGGATCACCAGTTCCTGGCCGGTTTCACCCTTTTCTCCTACGGCCTACCTCATCCACCAGCCAAAGGGTGGTCTCAGACCACTCCCCCACCCAGAGCCCTCCCACGAGTCCTCACCTTGTTGCCTACTAATTCCTCCTACTCTTTCTCCCCTTTTAGTCTCATTAACTTGCTGTTCCTTAAGCCTGTTTCTGCCCCAGGGCCTTTGCACTTGCTGTTCCTAAAATGCTCTTCTCCAGTGTTTGCATTGCTCACTCCCTCAACTCCTTTAAGTTTCAGCCAAACATCACCTTCTCTGTGAGGCCCTTCCTGTCCACACGATTTAAAATCACAGCCCTACCCATAGTTCCCAGCACTTCTGACCCCTCTTCCCAGCGTTATTCGTATCCCTAGAGCTTATCCTTTTCTAACGTAGTTTGCATATATTGAGATCAGTCTTCCCCATTAGGAGGTAGGAGGTGCCTCCCTGAGGGCAGGAGCTTGTCTGCCCTGTTCACTGGTGTGTATCCGGGGTTTAGGATAATGCCTGGAAGATAATGCCTGGAATACAGATGCTAAACAATATTTATTTGTTGAATGAATGAATGAATGCAGGCAGGCAGGCTTTGGCTTAGAGTCCGGAGAGGGTGAGCAGTTAGCCCCCTTGGGCCCCAGGAGTTAGGACTTCCTGACATAATTCACTCTCCCACTTACCTGCACATCCACACACCTGTACACCCTCACTTCCTGCCTCCCTAGGGCCCCGCCCCCTTACCTCTCCCCCAGGTAGGTGCCAATGGCTGTCTTGTTGAGGCCCTCGCCCTTGTACAGGAACCGGGCGATGTCCTGGACGTCGGGGCCCAGCAGCTTGTGCTCAATGAGATACTGGATGCCCTGGAGGGGACACAGAGCCTGTGAGCAGCCCCCGCACAGCAGCAGGCCTGGGGGAAGGGGGCCTGGGAGGGAGCCCCTGTGGCCAGAGCCCTGGGGCCCGGCATTCTGGCGTGGGCACAACTTGTTCTGGGAAATTGTGTCCCCTCCTTAACAGAAGCTGCCTCTGTGAAGTACTGAGCTCTCCGTCACTGGAGGCGTGCAAAGAAAGCTGGGCTTCCTGCAATGAGCCAGGTTCATGCCAGGTGCTCCCCAGGGTCCCCATTCAGGCTGACATTCTTTGATTATATGCTTCAGTGATTCTATGAATTCATAATTCTAAGATTCAATGATTCAGCTCTTCCTTTTGTTCCCCTAAAACTCATATTATTTAAAAATAGTGTTTCATTCTTTCACACAAGTAATCTATGTCTATTGTATAAAAGATAGAAAAAACAGCTAAACCAAAAGGGGAGGAAATTGCCCCAGTCCTGCACTCGGAGGTAGACACTTTCCATCGTGGGGCCCTTCCTCCCCTTGCTGTGCGAAAATGAGACAGACCACGCCCGCCACCCTGGGGCCTGCTTTTCGGATTTGGCAGTTTCGCAAACATCTCTCCTCACCACCCTGGCATTCACGGGCCATCGCCCTAATTTTAGGAGTGTGAGGGGTCGACCCCTGCTTTTCTGTACTGATTCCTCCGGTCTCACTGCTGGAGGTGGGTGCAGACTGTGGGGGGCTCGGAGTCACAGGCAGAGGGCACGGGGGACCCCTCAGGGGCCCCCGAGGAGCCGGGGTGGGAGTGTGAGCTAGTGCGGGTGTGTGTGGGTCTGCGTGGATGGGGGTGGGCGCTGCGGGTCTGTGGCCCTGGGAGGTGACTGGCTGTGACTCTGGGCCTGAGACGGGAAGGGGCGGCCCCTGAGCCACAGCGGTCAATTTCCAGAGCCCCAGCCTGACGCTCCCCACTGGCTGCCCTGGCCCCACCTTGGCGTGTGGCTTCCTCCTGTCTCTGTCCCTGCAGGAAGGGGAGCCCACCTGCCACCTGGCAGGGCGAGGGGTGGGGGTTGGGGTTTCTCCGAGGCCATGGGGGGTGGGGGTGGGGAGCAGGGTCACCCAGCCCTGAGCCCCGTGCTCGGTGCCAGCAGAGGGAGTGTGGGGTGGCACTGAAGGCTGGCTGTCCCCCGGCCCATGGCTGGAAGACACTTCTGGAGACCGAGCCCCAGATCTAAGGGCCCCACTGCCCAAAGCCCTATTCACAGAGGAGAAAGCGGGGCCCAGGATGGGGATGGACCGGCTCAGGCGCGTGGATATCTCAGACTCCCCATGCTCCTGGCTGCCACCTCGTGCCCGGGGCTGCCATGCCGTGGAGTGGACAGAGCCCCTGCCACAACTGGCCATGGGACAAGGTGCTCAGCCCTGCTGGGCCACAGTGTCCTCCCCTGCGGGGTTGCTGTGCCCGTCCAGGGGAGCGAGAGGACATGGCGGAGGTGTCTGGCAAGCAGCTTCCCCACCCCACAGCCCAGGCCCCCCACGACCGCCCACCTTGGTGGGGTCCATGTTGAACTTCTTGCGCCCGATGCACAGCTCCTTCTCCTTCTGGGCCATGCGGCTGCAGACAGGAGGATGTCAGCCGGGACTGCCCCAGGACCCCGAGGCACCCCCTCCCGTCCCCAGGGGCCCTCTCCCCAGCAGGAGCCCATATTCCCAGAGGCCTCCAAGTGGGGTCCTGGGCCCTCCCTGGGAACCACCTGGGAGGGCGAGAGAAACGCAGGCTCTGGGCTCCTCCCCCGACTCCCCCGACAGGCCGGCATGAGCACCCAGCAGCTCTCAGGAGAGGAGCCCAGAGTTGCCGTGGGGGAGGACTTAGAGGGGGCCCCGTGCAAGAAAACGGGAGGCTGGGGGTGAGAGCACGGGCTCCGGAGCCAGGCTCACGGTCACGTGGTTACCACTGTGGCTGGAACAGGGAGGCTGGAGACACAGGGCCATGCGTGTGTGCACGTGTGAGCGGGGAGGGGAGGTGCAGATCTACGGGGCACAGGGGCAGGGTGGGGACACCAGATGTAGGAGTCAGCGCTCTGGGGCCCTAGGGGATCGTGTAGGAACCGGCCTCCTCATTGCATAAATGGGGAAACTGAGCCCAGAGAGGGGCGGGACCAGCCCCAGGTCACGGAACCAATGGGAACCCTCCATAGCAGGAGTGGGTGGATGACGCCCTGTGAGTGGCCAGCGGGGAGGTGGTCCCGCCCTGGCCCTACTCCTGCCGTGTGAGGCCTGGGCTCCCTCACCCTTGTCCTTGGGGCCTGGCTTCCCTTCCCCACCCCCCATCCCAGGATGCTGTGGCCGGTGATCGGGCAGGGGCTGGGCCGGGGGCCAGGGTGAGACTTTCGGTGGAGGGGATGGAGGACGGGGTGTCTCTCAAGAGAGGGTCAGTCTGGAAGCAAGGACCAGCTTTGACTGGGCATGGGGGCAGGGCCGCCCTGCTCCTGTCTCACTGCTGCCTCTGCCTCCTGGGCTGATCCCCAATTTCACCAGACCTGGGGGCCCAGGCACGGCCCCTGCTCATTCGTGGTGTGCGACATGCTTGGGAAGCAACCGCGGCAGCTTCCCTGGGCCCCCCAGGCCCCTCACCTCTCCTCCGCGCTCTCGAAGCAGTCGATTTGGGCAAACACATCCGCGATCTCATCCTTCAGCTTCTGCGGGGTGGTAGAGGGCAGAGGGCGCGATCGGGAGGGGCAGGGGCAGAGGCCAGGATCCGAGGGGTTTTACGACCCTCCCACAGCAACCACTCGAACCCCCGGGCGAGACTCCTGACCTGGCCCCCTCCCTGACCTCTATCCTGGGCCCCCAGTGTGAGGGACCCTCAGCCTGGCAGATCCCCTCCCCAGATGTCTCCTACCCTCAAAGTCCCTCCTTTGCCTCTGTCTACACCGGTCCCTCCACTGGCTCTTGTCTTGGGGGGCAGGAGTCCGAGACCCCCACCGCCTTAGCCAATCTTCCAACCTCTCCCCTCTGCAGTAGTGAAGCCTCCTGCTCTCTAGCCAAGCCCACTGGACACGCCTGCCCCACCTGCTGACGTCTCTCTGGCGCACAGCGTGGAGCCTGCCCCCGCCCTGCGAGACACCTCCCACGGTTCCCTGCTGCCCCCCAGTTCCACCAGCAGGCCCCAGCTGTCTCTGCCTCCCTCCATCTACTCCTAGGTGCCGAAACGTGCCAGGTACTACAGGGAGACCAGGACACAGGCAGGGCGGGCGCTCTTCTCGGGGACGCTGCAATTCCCGTGGGAGTTACAGACGAGGACACTGAAGCACAGAGCGGTGGCGCGACATGCCAGGGTTGGATTCCACCCCAAGCCTGTTTCATCTTGACTCTGGAGGAAGCGCCTGGCGGCAGAGGAGACCCCCGACCCCTCTCCCTGCAACCACCACCACAGGGTAGAGGGGGAGAGGGGCAGCTGGTCCAGCACCCTCTGCAGGGCAGTGGCATGAGCACCTGGCAAGCGACCCCAAGAAGCACACCAGGCCCTCCCTCCTCAGGGCTCAGGGCCAGCTCTGGGCCATAGCACCTACATCTGAGCCCCATCCACTCTGCCCATGACACCTTGGCTGAATCATGGAGTGGCTTCCCCACAAGTAAAATGGGGATTCATTTATAAGTACTAACTGAGCACCTACTATGCTCTACTAGTGGGCTGGGGCTGCAGTGGGGCTGGGGGACAGGCAGACCTGGTCCTGCTCTTGTAGAACACACAGGCTAGTGGCCCTGGGCGCATGAGTGGCCATAGGCTGAACAACTGTGCAGAGCATGGCTGGCTGAGCAGTGGTGTAGAAAGAGCCCAGCACGGAGCAGAGCTCAGCAAAGGACCAGGTGG